>JALRME010000012.1:0-177562 GCA_026120035.1 Coleophoma eucalyptorum
GAAGAAAGGGTGACCTGAGCGTGTAGCACGTCTATCGTCTCACCGATTATATAGGTCCAGCGTGAACCTAATACCCTACGGAGTCGAGCTCGAACTCCTGGTGAACCGGACTCTGATCCGAGTACTCGACAGAGATTAGATAGCGTTCACCGTAGGGTGAACCAACATTAAGTAAACAAGGTCTACATATATAAGTAGGATTTAAGCGGGTAATACATATAAAACATACGCTATAGTCTAGTCTAAGTTTAAATTTATTGGACTAAACATAAGGACCTAGCTTACGTTTATTACCTAAAACATAATTGTAGAGCATAATCTAAGCTTAGGTTTATGTAAAACGTACTATAAAATAAAACATAAAAGTTGACTTAGGTTACTTTTAAAGGAGATTCTATATCAAAGTGTGTAGTACGTCCCCTGGCAGGACCAAGAGTCGGAGGAGTTTCGTACCCAGGAAGCATATAAAGAGGATATAAGATGAGAAATGGTCTTTTTTAGGCTACGCACCAAAACCAGACCAGACCAGTGGGTGGTTTTTCAAAATTTCCACACCAGAAACCAGACCACTGGTTAACCATTGGGACGAAAAACAAGTGGGTTTTGGCCTTGAACCAGTGGTTCAGATAGAACCCACTGGTTTTTTAACCAGCCTATATAATCATTACGTAATTTTATACTATAGATGGGGAGGGGTCCCTAAAAAAGAGAGAGGGGGTTTCCTTGCTTGATTTTAACTCTAGAATCTAACTTTCTATTTCGACTTTAGAATCTAACTCTTGATTTTTCGACTTTGGATATTAACTTTAGGATTTCGACTTTGGATTTCGACTTTGAATTTCGACTTTAGATTCTATCTTTAGATTTTTAATTTACTTAGTTTGTCTTTAAGCTTAGTATAATAATCTTAAAAAGCGCTAGATAAGCGAATCCATAGATAAGAGTTAGAGTCTAAAGTTGAAATTGATAGTCAAAATCTTAGACATACCATACCCCCCCCCCCCTTCAGAACTCTATATTAAACGAAAAACCAGTGGTTAAACCAGTGGTTAACCAGTGGGTGGTTTTTCAGATTTTCAAAAAAACCAGCCCATGGGTACCCAGTGCGCAGCCTAGTCTCTTTCTTCTATTTCTTCTTATCTTTTTTGTGTCCTTCGTACGCGACCTGTAGGTTTCAGATCAACATAGGGTTATTGTGCTCCCAAATACCTCTATCCTGCCATTGATCAATCCTGTGTCCTTACAAACCCTACGCATTGGACGCACAGTAAGGGTACCATACTAGCTACATGCCCAGGTTATCCTTCTTCAATGAGAATAATCCAAGTGTATTTTAGTGTCTTTCCCTCTCAAGGGGGGGCTATAATTCTTAAATACATCAGGCATTTCCCCTCCTTATGTAACGACGCAAGGGATATATAAAACCACCCGTAGGGACATCCCACAACCGAAGACCTCTGCAGAAGCCCCCCTTCCCCCAGGACCTTATAAGGGTACCGATTATCCCAACAATTATATAACTTATGTGTATCTGGTTCCCTTGGATCGGTTTTATGGGGTGGGCTTTGGTTACATGGCTTTAGACGGCTGGATAACTTTAAACTTTAGCTGGTTTTGATTAACCTCCCTACCTTACCTTTCATTCACCTGGGTCTATTGCGTATGGGAAATACTCTGGGTATGTTACTTTAATCCCCTAGGTGATTTTAAAATCTTCATTCAGGCAGAAACTTGTTGTATTTGTAGCTACTATGGCTCCAAACTCCGTATACACACTTCCTACTTCACGTGGCTTCGAAGCGGAAACTCCAGTTAAGAGCCAACTTGATACTATTTGAGTTATGTTGTTGGTATTATTCGATGCGATGCATCTGGTTCTACATGTGACTACCATTATCTGGGTTTGTGGTTTATTCTTCTGGTACTAAACTAACATGCACTTTTGCGCGAGTGATCTCTAGTCTGCTCTTGGTGGGGATGTACGGGAATGTGCATATTCTGGAGCAGTTCGCCACGTAGATGTGGGTGTGGTACCCTCACCATAATGTACTCTTGGCTTGAATGGTTCAGCACTTGGAATCACTGGAGCACAATACTTGTTTGACAAGAAACAACAGTGTGGGCTAATGTAAACTGTATTGTATTACCGGGGCATGTGGGTATACTGTATACTTCTGCAGCTCATCCTTTTCATAGCAGGACGAGCTTGGTTGGTATAGGCTCCCTATTAAAATATAACTTTTATGTCGATAATCTCCTGCTTACATCTGACAATTTCTACCGAGCACTGATTAAACTACGATGTTGAATCCATGCACATGAAATCATAGTACCCATTCATGTTATTACCCGCTGAAACTGACACAACTTGGATGTGGAAATACGATACCAGAACATGCCACAATTTCAATTATCAAGCCCGGGGACATAAGATAAAAGAGACAGGCTTCCACTCCATGCGTATCTATTGACGTAATTTATAAATAGGTGACCCAATATCCAGGCTTTGCAATCCCACTACAGGAAGTTCCAGATGAATCGGCAGATAGCCTAGCATGTGCAACCCCCCCCCCCCCCCACCTTCCGGCCTACTTTTGCCCCTAGCCAGCAGAACTCCGTGTACACCCAGTCTTTTCAAGAAGTTTTTTTTTGGCCAACGCCAATGTAGATCGGAGAACGGTGCATGCATAGAAAAGGAACCTGGGTTCCCTTACATTCAAAGTAGTTCATATAATTGCAAGGAGGTAAAAGAAGCAGGACTTTCGAATTACAACCCTGGTTTGCACTCAACCCATGGATCTAGCTCGCCAGTACTAGTAGTTATGACACGGATACTTAGGGTGGATATCTATTTACTTTCTACAGGCATCGGTCACTCAGGTGGTCAGTTTGTACACTACCTAGAGATATGGAAAATATGTACGTGAGGTACTAACTCGAAATTCTGGAAGGTGATGGGATTTATAGAAACACTGAAAATTTCCCCAATTGCCAATGGATTCTAAATCCGGGGTACAAGCAACAAACCCCCACAAAGTGTATTATGCACAGAATATCGCAAGGCCTCAAACAAACAGATATATTATAGTACCCTGTTGCCCATAGAGGCTATACTGTTGTTTGCTTGGAAATTTTAACACCATAGATACATTTAGTATAAAGACCTGCTAGTATAATCCTAGCCCCCCCTCTCTTGGTGCGTCGCTCTCGCACCATGCCATGCTATAGAGGTTGACTTATGCGACGAACGTCAGCGTGCGAGATTAAGTCGGACAACAAAGCCAAGAAATTCACCGGATAATGTATTGTAAGCCGCACTAATACCCATAGGACATCTGTACGCATGGCAGGCAATATAGTACACGCTACAGATTCCAGAGAGGAAGCTGATATCCAATTAAGACCAGATGGACTCATATGAAAGTAGTACTTGACAATTGACGCCTTCGCCTTCGGAATGCAAATCACTAATCTACTGTACAATGCAGTCTGATAGCACCATGAACGCAGTACCGAGGCCACACAGTGAATATGCACAAAGGAAAATGGGAAAGCAGTTAAGCCCTCTATAGAAGCATCCGACGAGGATCCTCAATGTACTCCTTAACCTTCACCAAGAACTGAACAGCCTCTCGGCCATCCAGTAAGCGATGATCGTATGTCAGGGCCAAGTACATCATGGGACGTATCACAATCTGCCCATTAACTACAACTGGCTTCTCTTTAATGGCATGCAATCCAAGAACCGCAGTCTGTGGAAGGTTGATGATAGGAGTACCCATCAATGATCCAAAGACACCACCATTACTGATAGTGAAGGTTCCTCCTGCCATATCCTCGATTGTGAGTTTGTTGTCTCGAGCCTGGCTTTATGTAAGTGTAATTCAGTACCTGCAGTTCAAGGAATATACCTTCTTGCCTAAATCTGCAATTGCCTTCTCGATGCCGACCAGATCCATGCCCTCAGTATTACGGACAACAGGTGTGACCAGACCCTTCTCAGTTGCAACGGCAACACTGATATCCACATAGTCTCTATAGACGATGGTATCTCCGCCGTTTGGACCTTCGATTGATGCGTTAACTGCTGGAATGTCTCTCATCGCAAGCACGCATGCCCGCGAGAACGCACTCATGAAGCCAAGCTTCACACCAGTCTTCTTGAGCACGTCATCCTTGTACAGCTTTCGGAAATCCATAAGGGAAGACATATCAACCTCGTTGAAAGTGGTCAGGGAGGCAGCTGTGTTTTGAGACTGCTTGAGGCGCTCGGCGATACGCAGGCGCATACGGTTCATTTTGACCTGTTGAGTTTAGTATTGAAACAAAATAGTGATAGGAATACGTACGCGACGTTCTTCACGACTACCTAAAGTAGGGCCTGCTCCGGTAGGCTTGGATTCACCTTTGCTCGAAGGTTTTGGAGGAGGCGAGTCCTTCTTGGGCTCCGGTTTCTTTTCTTGAGATGAGCTTAATTCATTCTTTGTCTCTGATTCCTCAGTCTTCTTTGGCTCAGGGTCAGAAGATGTGGGTTGTTCTTTTGGCGCTGCTTCCTTTGGCTCCGACGATGCCTTTTCCTTCTCTCCGCCTTCTGGTGGTCCTCCGAGCTCAAGACGCACAAGATCCTGTCCAACGGTGACAGTATCTTCTTCGTTTGCAAGGAACTCCTTTATGGTGCCTGCCTCGGGGGCATTGACTGCGACGTCGATCTGAGTGGTGTTAGCTAACAATTCAGATGAGAAGCAGGAGGGCAGTCATCGAACCTTATCAGTCTCAATTGTAGCAATCTCCTCATCCTGCTCCACATAGTCTCCAATCTGTTTTGACCATTGCTTCAAAGTTCCCTCTGAGATCGATTCTGCCATCTCAGGCACCTTGACGACCTTGTCTGCATAGGAACGCAGCTGCTGGAGGACCGGGAATGGGTACCGGGACAGCGGCGTTCTGGGAGTGCGCAGAAAGCGCGAGGCTACGAGAACCCTTCTCGAGAGCATAATCGCAAGAATGAATCAGAATTGAGGATAAGAGAGGACGAGGATAAGAAAGGGGTTTGTGTTTGACGTAGAAGGAATACAACAAATAGGCGCGATGGGCAAAATAGTAAACAGGTCTTTGAAAAGGCAGCTCTCGAGCCGAAGCAAGGTTGTCCCGACGCTAAGGTACGATTTCACCCGCGATAGACTCAAATCCGCCTAGAATGCCATAACACCCACTCCACCCTCACTCACTCTTGACCTCGGATCTGTTTTCCTGTGCGCCAATTGGGCCAATTGAAAGGTTGGTCTTACAAACATCTTCCAGCTTCGCAACTCACCTGCTAACTTGATGCTTCGCAGCCTGCACGATGTCTACCAAGCAGATTGTATCGTAAGCCGACGCACCGCTCCTACCTCCGCTGTTCTACTTTCGCAGTCTCCTGATGCTTTCGCAGGTCTCTCTATCGACGCTCCCTCAAGCTCTCCCTTGACTGGTCTGTCCATCGCTATCTCTGGAGAGGCCAAGCTCTTTACATTCGATCACTATTCGAAGCCAACAAGGACGTCAAAGACCCTAGACAGCAAAGAGCAAGTTCCGTGAATCAGAGCATCAGAATGTATGGCTAATTACTGGCCTGCCAGGCACTATTTCAAGAAACAGAAGATTTGCTGGAGAAGTGGAAGCACCCAGACCCATACCATGCCCCGACAGCTCCAGGAGGTACGTAGATTCTGTCTCTAAGTAGGAGCCAGATTGATGAAGGAATGCTCACATCGAGAAGGTTCCAAATTCGAGCGAAATTTGCCAGCGCCAATACTAGAACGTAAGTCGCATCTTTTCAGGTCATTGCCGGCTTTCGCTGACAAACTGTGTTCGTAGCTCCACCACACATGATATTGTGAAAGCGGTTGGTTTTGGACGAAATCTGGTCACGATTACGCATTAAGCAGTAGTATTTATAGCTGGGGCTGTCTTTGCAGGTTCAGTCTCAGATTCAATGAGATATTTATTGCCAAATCCTTGATGTTACCCGGCCCATAATCAAAATCAAACTGTAAGACTAACCAATTACATATGAATGGATGGACATTTGGTATGCTCCTCTATTAGACCTATCGTAGCACCATAAGGTGCAGAACGAAAGGTTTAGTAGCAATCTAGATATGTAGCAACACATCGAAAAACGAGCAGCCACAAAAGGATGAATACCCCCAAAAACACAGAAATCACAGCACCAGAGTTAAAGGTTGTTGATGAAGTTTTCATAAGATTGATTTCAGGAAACAATCCCGATCCATTGCCATGGATTTAATGTACAACCGTAACGCAAAAGCCGTAAACCCAGACCCAACGACACCCCATTATCATGAAAGCAAACCCATATCTGAAAAAAGCCGACCGACGCGAAAGAAAACACCCTATAGCTCTTGGCTGGCTGTCTTTCCACCCTTGGTAGTCTTCTTTGGGAGCAGGTCTGTTTCGAAGTTAGAACCAAATCTTGCAAAATAAACTGGGATAACTTACTCTGGTGAATGTTTGGCAGGACACCACCTTGTGCGATTGTAACATGTCCAAGAAGCTTGTTCAATTCCTCATCGTTTCGGATGGCAAGTTGAAGATGACGGGGAATGATACGGGTCTTCTTGTTATCGCGGGCAGCGTTACCGGCCAACTCAAGAATTTCAGCTGCGAGATACTCGAGAACAGCAGCAAGGTAAACGGGAGCACCTAAGCTTTATTAGCCCTTGTTAAAGAGCTGAAAACATTAAATCTTACCAGCACCAACACGCTGAGCATAGTTTCCCTTTCTCAAGAGACGGTGGACACGACCAACTGGGAATGCGAGACCGGCCTTAGATGAACGGCTGTAAAGGATTAGTACTGATGATCCCGGAAGGCCCTGACACGTCCTATGCAAAGATGCAAAAAGGACGCGTCAAAGACACCAAGCCGAGAGTAACTTACGATTGCGCGTTCTTAGCAGAACCGCTGGCCTTTCCTCCGGACTTTCCTCCAGTCATTTTGATAGATTTAATTGATGTGGGAGTTGGGAAATAGGGTTGTTGATGATATCGGGTAGATAGACGTGTATGTCGTGGGCGGTGGTCGAGCTACTTGGATGGATGAACGAAGGTTGTTGTGATGGGGGAAGGCTTTCTTAAGTAGTTGCGCGCTAAGAAGTCCAGTGATTAGATACGGAGTTAAGCGAGCCAAGTGGGCGCGCGCGACTTCTCCAAACAACACGACAATCACGTCGCAGTTTCAGGCACTCAGGCAGCCACATCTAATCAATCCCCTCTTAGCGCGTAGCTACTTAAGAAACCCATCCCCCATCTCGTTGATCTTTCTTCCCTCTCCATCTCCATCTACATCCATCGACGCCCACACTTACGCTCAACTTCAGCACCCATACCTCATAACACAAATAATATCTACAGCTTTCACGCTTTTCTCCAATAACCAATTTTCAAAATGCCACCAAAGGCCGCCGCCGAGAAGAAGCCCGCCAGCAAGGCACCCGCCTCCAAGGCACCAGCTGAGAAGAAGGAGGCCGGCAAGAAGACCGCCGCTTCAGGAGACAAGAAGAAGCGCTCAAAGACGCGCAAGGAGACCTACTCTTCATACATCTACAAAGGTACACATTGTGCATTTTAAGTCGCGTCTTTCCCCCGAAGCGTTTGGCGCGTCGGGCAACATGACAACACCACAAGATATCTTCAATAGGATGGCGCTAATATTTAACACAGTTCTCAAGCAAGTCCACCCAGATACTGGTATCTCCAACCGTGCCATGTCCATCCTGAACTCCTTTGTCAATGGTAAGCGCGTCCCAAAATCAATGATCGTACCGTATTCTTACAATCTGATCAGATATCTTCGAGCGCGTTGCCACTGAGGCATCCAAGCTTGCCGCATACAACAAGAAGTCCACTATCTCATCTCGAGAGATTCAAACTTCGTTAGTACACCTCCCAATCCACACGCTTCGTTTCTAACAGCCCCCAGTGTCCGACTTATCCTTCCCGGTGAACTCGCAAAGCACGCTGTTTCAGAAGGTACTAAGGCTGTTACCAAGTACTCTTCATCCACGAAGTAGAGTGCCTTTCTTTTTTATCTCGGGTTTTTACTGGGCATAGGATTTGCTTGAGCTTTGGGTCATTTACATGATGGAGCTGGAGTGGTCCGAACCTTCGGGTCTTTTTTAATGCGTTATGGATGGTCTGCTTTTATTTGGGGGCAAATGTCTTCACGGTCTGCTTTTCGGGGTACGTGGTTGTACAATACGAGTCTTCGGTTAGGAATTCAGAAGACAATTTCAAACATGACCACGTTCTTTTTATTGTGATGCAGGGCATTGCCGATCGCGCGACAGGCAGTTACTGACTGGTTGTCAAAGACCCATATGCTTGACATGGTCATTCCATGTTGCACAGTTGTCTGGTACCGCAACAGCACTGACACATTGGAGACGTTATATTCGAGGTAAATTTGAGTGAAGTCAAATCAAATACTGATGCAAAGATGGGAAGTAGATGGTTCAGATAATTGTGTGTCTTCAAAGACTAATTCTGCAGAAGCAATACTTTACACTGGTACCTGGCCTTGTCATAGACACCACAAACGAGTCACCGAAGGAAGCCAAAGCTGAAAAAACACTTCAAATGTCATTCAACCGCAATATGACCATAGGCTTATCCCAACCCAGCCTTGGAGGTTTTTACAACATGGGATACTGGCTGCAAAATTCCTTTGTTGTTTAGAGCTCCCAGGGCAGTTCCACTGCTCCAACCCATCTTCTCGAGCATCGCTCTACCTCTATTTTCAATGCCTAGCTCAGGTGCAGAAGCACCAACAACATCTCCATCTCTGTAGCTAACTGCACCGCCGCTGAAACCTCCAGCTCCACGCCCTCCCCGCTTGGATCCGCCAGAAGAACGACCAATATCCATACGAGGCAGAAAGCGCCGTGTCAACTTGGCCTCGACTTGTGCGAAGGTTTGTTCAACAAAGACTGTAGTTTTGGAAGTCCGAATAAGAACAGGGAACCGTTTGTTGCCGCTACCAAGGGATTTTGATTTCAGTTTGAAAGCATTGGCGAGCTCATGAACAATTTTTCGATCAGCTTTATCCATTGGAGGCAAAGACAAGCTGTATTTCATTAGTGAAGAAGCAACCATGAGAGTAAGGGAAGCTCGCCTAGTATTTTCTCCCATCAGGAATTGTTTAATTTCGTCCTTGACCGCTTGGATGCCCATGCCTTCTCTGTACTTCGCCTTCAGGTCTGGTTTTTGGTTCTTCTTCCCGAGCAGTCCTTGCGCACGTAGCTCCTCCCTCTCCTGCTTTCGTTCCTTTTTCTTAATGCGATCATTCTCCCATGCCATCTGCATTGAGGCTTCTAGCTCGGAATCTGAAATGTCATCAAGAATGAGCTTTCCTCTACGGCCTTTAGGCTTCTTCTTGAGACTAGGCCGCTCAAAATCCATGATATCAAAGCCATCATAAGCATCTGCCAATGCTGTTGCTGCAGGAAAGTCGCCTCGTGGCCGCTTCTTGCCTTTTACCCTCGCCCGTTTATTGTTAGGCTTGGCCTCAGTCCAGGTAAATCTTGATCTAGATGGGTTGAAATCATCCTCATCATCCTCAGCATCAGCTTCGCCATCAAACAGAAGTAACTCATCAGATCCCATGCCAAGCTGTTCTTGCTTAGCTAGAAGCCTAGCAATCTGTTCATCAGTCATTCTATCGATTTTTCGTTGCATGAGGTCAGCATCGTCCTCGCTGTTCTCATCGTCACCGCTAGTGTCATCTGTGTCGCTGGATGAACCATCTCCTGCTTCTTCAAATTCTGCAACGAGTTTCTCCTCTGCTTCAAAATTTTCAATCTGACATGTGGCGCCTACTGCCTCCAGAGTGGTCGCTGGTATCCACCTGGCTTCATCCACCCCTTGACCTTCCCAGACCACCAGATACTGGGTGCCAGATTGTCGTTCTCGCTTTGACAGTACCACTTGAACGCTATCCATGACCTCGTCCGACGTGCTCAAGTCATCAAAGTCGCAGATGTCTGAACGGTTCCAGCCAGCCAGCTCTTCCCTCCCAGACGTGGCAGTAGGCTCCGCTGAGCCACCGTCAGTTTCATCAAGCCAAACATCGCTGTCTGCTCCGCCTAAATCTCTCAAATTGTACGTGGAATTAAGCATGGAAATATTATCTTCATCAATATTTGTGATATAGTCGGCAATGATTGCTTGGTCAATGCTGTCCTGTGAATCATAATGACGTCGTCGAGGCTGCGAGAGATTGTGGCGACTGTTGGGGGGTTTCTCGATGTGTGTGGATTGACGTGAATCAGAGAGGTAGGCTGAGTTGACTTGAGATATGGACTTGCTTCGAATGGCTTGCTCGAGAAGCGCTTTCTTTTGGGCGAGCTCGTTCTCAACCATTTTGATTTTTGCGTCGATAGATCTAACTGGTGCTCTTGAAGGATCATCATTCATTACAATAGCTCTCTGACCGCGCCCTCGACCTGCGAAAAGGATCACTTCCTCACTTGAATTGGATGGAGTCGGAGAAGAGGCGCGTAATCTTGGAGGTGGAAGCCCCGTTTGCACAGCTTCACCCCCTTCTTCGTCTATGAAGAAGATTGACTCATCTTTTAATTGTTTTTGTGGCGATGGTGGCGACGGTAGATATGGTCTATTTTCTTCGATGGCTGGGTCAACGTCGTCATCATCTTGATCAACTTCTACTTCAATGAACTCTTTCCCTGACGAGTTCAGTGTCATTTCTGCCATTGCAGACTCAGTATCTGTAGGTTCTGTAGGATCTATCGGGCCAGCACTGATAAAATTGACCTTGGTGAACCTTAGCTTCTGATCTGAGCTAGAAGAATGATGTCGTTCTGTGTTGCGTGCTTCGTCTTGCAAAGTGTATTCTATTCATCAATCTGCGTCAGCGTGGCCATTACACACAGTACAAAGTGTCACCTCCTACCACGATGGCCATTTCTTGGGCTAGAGGTGCCGGCGAAAGGTATAAATGAAGGATTTGATCCATTCCGCAATCCTCCACGAGGACCACCTCTACCTTTGCCACGAAGGGCAGGCTTCTTGGTGCGTGGCATGCTCCTTAGACAGACTACGGCAAAAGAAGACCACGCTTGTAAAGCATTCTGGAGGCTGCCTTGATAGTAATGGGGAGCGAACGTCGCGAATTGCGGATCGAAGAGTCAGAGATTGTGACTCTCTTTTGCCTTGCCTTTGCCGCTTCCAATATTGATTAAGCTGGGTTTGCCTGAGGGGCAACGCTAAGTTTACGGTACCGATAACGTACCTACGATTGTAGGGGTTTCGATGACAGTCTTTCAAGTAACGCCCTGATCTTACAATTGAGTCTCTAGAAAAATGAAGACGAATGCAATAGACTATGATATCATGCCATGCCCCTCCCCATGGTAACACTGTAAGGTTTCAAGCCTGGCAGAGAATGCTTTCCATCTTGCGGACAAGGATCACAAGTAAGATGCGGGACTTATCGCTCGCTACTGATTAGATCAGCTGCTATTTGTCTAGGTACAGTACGTACAGCATCGAGGTCATGTAAGTAAAGTGACTTACTTGCATACAGAGATTCATTCATCACATCACGCAACCACACAATCACACATATCTGAGTCCGGGGCAAAGCAATACCGGGCAGTCCCGAACTAGAAAGGAATTTCTTTTGTGCCTGAAAGGCTTCCTCAACACTCACTTCTCCTGCAGCTATCCCAGGCGACCTTAGCATTCTTCCTCGAACCCCGCCGTCACCGCAAATCTCCCAGACACATGCCCACGACCGCCTGCCCAACGCCACGAAAGAGCTGCATCTTCGAGCCAAATCATGTCGAATGTTGATTTCGGACGGTACAAACGCATCGTTCAGTATTTTTGGGATCCAGAGCCCACGAACGATGCAGCCTCGCAGCTACCAATATGGTGTTTAGGCAAACAATACCCTCCTCGTTCGAACTCCACTCCCCCTCGACCCATACCCTCATCAAACACCCCTCCTCATGATGATGGCCTTGTATCTCAGCTTGCTATCGAGTCCTCCCAATCTGAAACACCTCCCGATAGCACCGCAAGTAGTGTTGACTCAGGTCTAGCCTACCAAGATGGCACTAACGAAGAGGACGGAGGATGGCCCTTGGAATTTTTGGACGATTTTGAAGCAAGAATATGGCTTACCTACCGTTCAAATTTTCCAGCAATAGCCAAGTCACTGGATCCAAAAGCACCGTCTTCCATGAGCCTCTCAGTGCGGCTCCGCAGCCAGCTTGTTGACCAAGCCGGATTCACATCAGATACAGGCTGGGGGTGCATGATCAGGTCTGGACAGAGCTTACTAGCGAATGCACTCGTCATTTTGCGTTTGGGGAGAGGTATGTCATCGTGATATTTCTTTCGTGTCTCGCAGAACACTGATATGTTGTAGACTGGCGCCGTGGCACGTCAAGCAGAGAAGAAAGGAAGATCATATCTCTTTTTGCAGATGATGCGCATGCCCCATTTTCCATTCACAGGTTCGTCGAGCATGGCGCCTCTTCATGCGGAAAACATCCAGGAGAGTGGTTTGGACCCTCCGCTACTGCGCGTTGTATTCAGTAAGAAGCTCCAGCGGACGGTCAGGCATGGTTACCCCCACTGATAAAGCATAGGGCGCTGACAAACAACCTTCCTTCATCCGACCTCAGAGTATATATCACTGGGGATGGTCCCGACATCTACGAGGACAGTTTCATGAAGATTGCAATGCCAGACGGAGCTGAGTTTCGGCCGACATTGATACTTGTAGGGACTCGACTAGGCGTGGATAAGATAACTTCAGTCTACTGGGAAGCTCTGAAAGCATCGCTTCAAATGCCACAGTCAATAGGCATTGCTGGGTATGTCCTTCCAGTCCCCAATGTTTTCATCTACTGAATCGCGTAGTGGCCGACCTTCATCTTCACATTACTTTATTGGTGTTCAAGGGACCGATTTGTTCTATCTAGACCCTCACCAGACCCGGAATGCCTTGCCTTTACTGGAAAGGGTGGAAGAATATTCTGATGATGACATTAATTCCTGTCATACCAGAAGGCTGCGAAGGATATCCCTCAAAGACATGGACCCTAGCATGCTTATTGCATTCCTCATCCGCGACGAGAGTGATTGGAAATCATGGCGAAAGGCTGTGGAACAAGCACCAGGGAAAAGAGTGATACACATCGCCGACCATGACCCAGCGGCACGTAACCTGGCATCGGAGCGTGACGGGGCTATTGATGAGGTGGAGACATTTGATGACGAGGACGACGAAGACACGGTACTATGTACATGATAGCTAACGGCGCTGAGGTTTGGATTTTGGGGGCGAGTTGGGCGTTTTGTTTGGTTGGCATATTCACATAGGTACCAGAAGTGCGGGAGCTGCGCCATAAAATGCGTGATGAGACGAATCAATCAAGTGGCCTGGATCAAGTGATATTGCCGAGCACAGAGGCACTGGTTTTTACTATTTGTTATGATAGACGCGCTTAAGATTCTGCACCAACCTAGGCCATCAATTCCGTGATACTTCGACGCGATCTGCAATGTGACGTACTGTATCTACTACCTAAGGTAACGAGTAAGGAAGCCCTTCGCTTCGAGACTTCAAATGCGTCCAGGTAGGATTTTGCACGCGACCTCAAGTGGGCTTTCCTCCCAAAGGCTCGCTTGAAAACCAGACGCTGCCCGATGTCCCTCTTACCGATTCCGCCCCAACACCAAAACTGTTTTGATTTCCCCCAAAAAGGTCCCAAACAGGCAACGGCAAAGTACAAAAGCAACATGAGTCATCGCCTCGATATAATCTGGTATATTAGCATTTGAACCACCTTACATTAGAACTCTGCCTACCTAGGCTGTCCTCCCCATAAAACAGCGTGTGCGTCTGAATCTGAATCTGAATCTGGCCACCTGAATCCCTTTTTAAAATTGTAGCTTTCTCTAGAGAAATCAGCAAAGTACCGCCAAAAATCATCACCATCCCATCGAAAGGCTATGGGGGCGGAACAGTCGTCTTCCCGTGGACAGTCGGCAGCGCAGAGCACAGTTGCTGCTAAAACATGTTATTATGAAGTGCTTGGTGTGGAACGACAGGCCAGCGAAGACGAGTAAGATCAGACTTCACACTGGCAGATTTTACAGTGGTGAGCTATCAAGACTAACAGATCGGCGTGCAGGATCAAGAAGGCTTACAGAAGGAAGGCTCTTGAGCTTCACCCGGACCGGAATTTCGGAGACACAGAGAGTGCGACTATTAAATTTGCTGAAGTCCAGTCAGCCTACCAGATCCTGTCTGACCCACAGGAGCGAGCATGGTATGACTCCCATCGTGAGTCGATATTGCAAGGCGACGACGTATCTGAGGAAGAGCATTTTGAGCGCAATGTTCGCCTCACCACTGCAAGCGACATCGTCCGTCTGATCAGCCGATTCAATCCAAGCATACCCTTCACAGATGCTAACAACGGATTTTATGGAATTTTACAAGAGACGTTTCTTGGTCTTGCCAAGGAAGAGGCCGCAGCTTGTGACTGGGATGGTCTTGAGTTTCGAGAGTACCCTGAGTTTGGTGGTCTGAAAGACAGTTACGAAGATGTGGTGAAGCCATTCTACAGTGTGTGGATCAACTTCAGCACACAGAAGAGCTTTTCTTGGAAGGATGCTTACCGGCCATCAGATGCCCCAGATAGACGAGTCCGACGTCTCATAGAAAAGGAGAACAAACGGCTAAGAGAGGAAGGTGTCCGCGAGTTCAACGACGCTGTAAGATCACTGGTAGCATTTGTTCGTAAACGAGACCCCAGATATACACAGAATACTCTTTCTGTTGCCGATCGTGAAAAGTCTTTGCGTGAGGCGGCAGCCGCTCAGAGGGCACGCTCACGAGCTGCGAATCAAGCAAAAATCAGCAAAGCTTCAACAAACCAGTCTGGGCTGATTCATGAACACGATTCCGCAGAAGTGCCCTTATTCTCGGAATCTGAAGAATCAGAAGTTGAGCACATCGAATGCGTCGTTTGTGGAAAGACATTCAAGAGCGAGAAGCAATATGAGGCTCATGAAAAGAGTAAGAAGCATATCAAAGCCGTGCAACAGTTACAGAGAGAAATGCGGAAAGAGGACAAGTTGTTGAATCTTGAAAATCCCGCTTTTGCCGAGCCCAGGTCGTCCGTTTACGATTTTGAAGACTTGGAGATGCCTCATCGTGATGGACCAGTACCAGATATTGCAATTCGTAGCTCAGAGGTGGCCTCTGTCGTGGATGACTCGAAGGCGAACGTAATTGAGAAAGGTGAAAATGGAGCCTCTGGTATAGAGATATCCTCGACAGGGCAAGGAGAATCCAACTCTGATTATGATAAGGCCGAGTCAGAGGATGAATACGCTTCGCGCGAAGAGATTGTGGATCGCCTGGTTGGTCTAGATGTAACTGCGCAAGATGAACCATCCACAACCATGAGCAGCGAGAATGGCATCGAATCTCGCCCGAAGACTGGAAAAGCCAAGGCAAAACGCGCAAAGAAGGCTGCCCGTCAGGGTGGGGTTGATCAAGAGCTTCATATGGTGAGTCTACGCCTGAGGTTCTGCATTATGTCCGAAAACTAACTTGGAATCACCTGGCAAGTGTGCTACCTGTAATGAGACCTTTATTTCCAAAAACAAGCTTTTCACACATATCAAGGATTTCAATCACGTCCAACCAGTGCCAAAACTCGGGAAAGGGAAGAATAGGAAGCAGAAATAAGAACCATTAGAGTATGCCATAGACGTATTCCACCTAGTCTTGTCGTCCTACCGGACTCTATTCATTGGGCTGTATTTAGCGAGGCGTCTCTAGGATTTGGAGCTGGTCTTAGTTAAAAAACAAAGAGGATTGGTTAATGGAGATTAAATACTTTCGGCAGAAGCCTCCAATTATTTCCATGTGATTCTGTTACAATGCCACTCCTCTGTGCCAGGAATTCGGCACGAGGTTGTTCATCGATCATCTTCTTTAGCCATTTTAAATCATTTGTCTTGGGCATGAAGCGCCATTGGGTATTGATTGGCAAGGGAGGGTGAGAGGGGCGGGGAGGGGGAAGGAGCGGCATGCAGTATTGTCACCTCCCTCCCAGTTCATATTGGCCAAGAAACCCATACCACGAATAGGATCATGTCATGGCAAAACCTCAATGCAGCCCAATAACTCATTATATGGGGTATCATCATTAATATTATGTATCTTGTTGCCGTATATTTACGAAGCTGTTCAGTGATTCCAGCAAGGATATTCACATGACGCAACATTTGCTTTCTGAAGGGTGCTTATAGTATATGCCGAATTGCTCAATACCTGCTGCCGTCTCTAGTTCAATCTGTTTTTGGCGTGTCTCTTTGGGAAAGTATTTCTTGAGAAAGGTGGCCAAGTCCTCGTCTATATTGTCTGCACTGGGGTGTGAGAAATAACGAATGAGACAAGATCTTCGCGTCCACGTACCTTGATCTGCCTCCATGATAACTTTGTCACGGCATAATGGGCAATAGAGCTTTTTGTCTTTCTGCATACGAACGGTGCATCGAATGCAGAATATGTGCTTGCACTTTAGTCTGATCGGTCTCCAGGCGATGGTAAAGCAGATGGGGCAAAGGTAGTCATCAACCTGAGGGACCAGCTTTAGAATATCCTGAGAGACCTGAAAGCAGACTGCCTTGGCCATCGTTTCCGACATTATCGAGTCAGATTGGATCAGCTTTGGAAAGGTCCTGGTTGCGCCTAGCTTGGTCCTCTTATCGAATTCTGCAGAGTTTCATTAGTTACGTGAATTGGCCAAGGATAGTGCAGGTCCAACTTTTTAGGATCTTGGTAATTGCCAACTGGTTAATTTCTTGGAATTTTAAGTTCCGCAATAATGCTACATTGATAGCAACAAAACATTTGAGTGCTTGTCGACTTTCAGGGAGCTTAAAGGAATCCACGATTCCAGCCTTGACAACCTCATTCTGGAACCACTGCAGCTGTTTCAAGGCAACATTACTTGACCGCCGTCCGTGATCGAGTTCGTGAGTAGAAAAGAAGATACCGGCCTGCAAATAAATGTCGAACAACTCTCTCCAACGATAAAGATCCGATTTTGCAAATTTCGAAGGCTTTGTCAAACAGCTAATCTTGGTTGATAGATCCATGATCTCATCAGTCATGACCTTGTGCTCTCTGGCTTGGAGGCTGTCAAAGCTTGTGACATCGTTTTGCAGTAATCCAAAGAACTCGGCATCGAAGGTCAAAGGTACCTCGACTCGTTGGACAGTAGCCGGGGTTGTGCTAGTGAAATTAGTAACAGGTGCAACATAGGAATCATCCTTCAGTAGGCTCGACAAGCACTTGATTGAGCCCAACACAGTATAAAGGTGCTAGTTGACTACTCGCAGTGCAACACAAGGATCTGACTGGGACGCAAGGAATTGAATTCCCGAACGAATCAACTTTGGCTCGGTAGTAGCAAGACTTCAGTACATACTCATCATCGAAGGCCAACGCTATTGTTATGCTGGGATTGCGTGCTATCTTGTAATAGAAAAAATTTCTGAGCTTACGAGTTTGGGATTGTTTCCTTGATAGTCTTGTCGATGGGCTTATTGCCTCCTTCCTCAGGTGATGTTTTGGAGCAATTGCTCAAGTCGTCGTTGCAAGGAAGCGAGGCCGAGGTCTTCTCATTTTGTTTGGAGACCAAAGTCTCAAGGAATTGCCTCGTAGCCGAGGATAATTCCGCATCAATTGCAAGCCCATCTTCAGAACGAATGAACAGCACCAACTTTGGCCGAAATACGGACTTGTTGCCTAACCAAAGGATAAAAGTCAGTTCTGGAAGATGGTGGGCTTCTCATAAGAGGCGGCGAAATGCTTACCGTCAAAATCGTACTGGAACGCGATAGAAGAGGTACCATTGGAAGGAGGCTGAGAATGAGCCGTTGTATTAGAGCTTGTCGAAGGGGTTGAGAGCTGGCTTTCATTTGGCATCAACTGAGCGAGGGTGCAGGAGTCTAGGCCAATCGATCGCAACTCAGATTCCACTTTCTTGATACACTTTTTCAATTGACCATATGGCACGGCCGATTCAAGCCAGTGTGGGGGAAAGCCTTCCCGGGCAAGAGCCTCCTTGAACTCGTGGGCGAACTTCATTCTATGAGACAGAGGTGCGCGTGGTGTAAAGGTGGTGACAGTACGGTGGCGAAGGCACCAGAATTGAGCCTCCTTCCTATTCTCGTCGCGTCGTGCTCTGGCTCGGGGCCCTGGAAAAGCGAGAGAGCAGGCCAAGACGAGGGGCCGACGAGTCGAAGGGAAAGGTGTAGGAGGGAGGTAGGGAGGCAGGTAAGTAGCAAGCGGACTTCAGACTCAGACTCCGATTCATGTTCAGGTCCGGGTTCGCATTTGGGGGTATCACAGGTCATATGGTAGAGTGAGAGGTATGGCACGGTTTTAAGGCGAAATGGGGCGGATACCTAAGGCAGGGTAACTAGGTAGAAAACAGAGGTGCGCGAACAAATCCAAATGAAGTCATTGCCATTGACTATTTAGACTGGTAGGCAGCCCGATAGACAAAGAGAGGGTGCCATCATTGGTCCAATGGGCGGGGGAAAAGAGAGGGAAAAAGATGAAAAAATTTCAAATCGAAAGACCTGGACCATACAAGTGCAACCTTTGAAACACCCACTTATGGTACAGTACAGTTTAGTATGGCATCCCGGACAGAAGCCGAACGGTGGGTTAGGTTTTGCTGAGGTCCGACATTCTACGGTCTCAGCTGCACCGTACGGTGTAGTCCTAGCCGGACGGCTAAGAGTGGTTCTCTATCCCGTGGATGCCTTGTGTGTAAGGCTAGAACGATTCCAACCTCCGACTCCAGACTACTCGAGACGACATCCACCATCTGCATCTGTATTGTTTCGCGAGCTGCTACTTCGCAAGCAAAACTCCAAGGTGGCGTTCGGACAGAACTTATTAGTACTTTGACTTGGCAAAATTCCCTGATTTAATAACGGGATCTGCAACTCGAACCTGTAAAGTCAACTCTAGTCCTCCCCTCCGGCTCATTGTTCGGACTCACTTATTGACTATCTTCAGTTCAGCCAATCCTGTTTAGTACGACTTGACATAATCCGTTGTCAGTCGAGACAGTGGTAATAACATTTACGCTCCCTCCGGTGCACAACCGCAGCAAGGGCAAAGGGGTCTTTGACGTGCAGCCTCTGCACTGCAGGAACGAGTATGGCCAACATCGTGCCCCCTTGTCAATCACTCGACACTCTGCCCGATGAGATCTTGCAGCACATCCTCTTTTACACATCTTCGCATGAAGTCCTTACAATTGTACAGCGACTTTCAAAGCGCCTGAACCGTCTATGCAGCGAGCCTCTACTCTGGCGCTATCATTGCCTCTTCGATTTCCAGTACTGGGATACTAAGCATCAGATTCAGGAAAAATTACGGGGCAACGTTGGCGACGTGGACTGGAAGGCCCTGTACATACACAGACGCACGGTGGCTCACCGGACAGCTGAGATCCTGGATGGTGTACTTGAGGTGCAAGTTGGGCGCATCGAGAAGTTTCAACAAATCGCCGAATTTGGGTATGATGCAAAAGATACACTTTTGAAGCACTGCCGGACCAACAACGCTGCAGAAGATGTTCTTGCCAGGAGGTGAGTGTTCTGAGAATCTTGGGCTCGCCCCAACTACTGCTGATCCAATTTCAGATACTATAGTAATGCAGCTCTCGATCATATACATCGATCCGAAGCGCTTGCCGAGTGGTACAGACTTGCCCGCACCGATAATGTTCCGCTAGAAAGAGCTTTGGGATCCTTTGATTTGTTTGTCTTACATGATCACAAAGGTGATCTTCTAGAAGTATGCAGCACCATAAAATATTTATCTTCTTTGCTTACACATATCTAAGATTACGCAGCTGTTTGATGATCTTGCTGCTCGCCTCCAGCGTGAAGTCACAGGCGTGGACCAGATGCCACCGAGACAGAAGGCTCTAGCCGCAGCTAAATTCTTGCGAGCACATAATCTGACCGGAATTTCGTCAGACGTTGCGTATCATGATCTTCAGAATAACTACATTGGTATTGCTCTCCTACATCATGAGCACCCTTCTTTACCTTTAATATCTGCAGCTATCTATTGTGCGGTGGCGCAGAGGATTGGTCTGCATGCACAATGTGCTGAATTTCCAAATCACGTTCACGTCATCGTCTACCCGAATGCTGGCGAATCTCTCGACGGAGTGCCCATATCGCTGGACCAAGGCTCTGATCCAATGTACTTGGACCCTTTCCGAACTGACTCTGAAGTCCCAGTGCAGTACTTGAAGAATTTACTTACGTCATGGGGAGTAATGCCGGTTGACTTTAGTCTTTACCTAACGCATTCTGACCCCTTAAAGATGGTTTTGCGCACTTCGAGAAACATCTTGACAACCGTTAGGGAATACAGAGGTCATGGTGGTCTAGACAATGATGGACATCCTTCTATCCTACTGCATGCCAATCCGTTTTCGGATATGGAAAATGCATTTTATTCAGCCCTGTGGGCGAACTTCATGCTCGGTAATCCAACTAGGAGATCTGGGTATGAAGCATTCACTCGACATCAATTTATACCAATGATTCTGGAGCGGTTTGAGCGACTTTATCCTATGGATGCATCTTTGATCGAGCGCTATATCTGTACGCCCTTCAGCACTCCCCAAAATCGAGACATTGTTCAATTGTGTGAAACACTGCGAGTTATTCGACAGGGCGATCTAATGCCAAAGCCTATTCACTCACGGAAAGGTGACGAATGCCGGAAAGTATTATATAAAGTTGGACAGGTCTTTCAGCACAGGAGATATGGCTACACCGCTGTCATCATCGGGTGGGACAAAGAATGCGGGATGAATTCAGACTGGAGAGTTCAGAATCAGGTTCAGGATCTTTCAAGAGGGGCAAATCAAAGCTTTTATCACGCACTGTTAGTTATGGCCCCCATCTCTTCTGAGCGCAACTGACAGAACGGTTTAATAGCGTAGAAGATACGAGTATTCGCTACGTAGCGGAAGACAATGTCGAGATTATCACCCCTGATGTTCCCACTACCCTAATGAGTTTGGCAGGACAATACTTCAAACGATGGGATCAAGAGAATCGAGTCTTCGTCTCGAATATACGAGATGAGTATCCAGAAGATTAGTAGCACAGAAAGGAAAATTTTACAGAAGCGGTAGTTTTCCGGCTTTAAATATAATATTTGTTGTTGCTTTGAATCGTGATGCAGCTGAAATACCTTGTTGGTTATATAGGCATGGATCCGAAGCCTCCTTCAGTACGACCGCACATCGCCTACTTGAATATCTTCGATGATCTCCTTCAGAAGACCGCTTTCCGCAAGTGCTCGGATGGATGAGTAGATGCATGGGGTATAATCCACTTTGCGTCTTGCGGCCTGTTCATTTTCATGTCCTATTGATGCCACTTCATCCATGTAAGTCGCGCGGAGCTTGCTCCGAATCGACATCCAATACCTGTAGAGCTCTAAGAGCCGTATTGGATCTGCTTCCTGTTCCTGAATGGTCGAAATTGCTGCATCGGGTATTCGCACTTTTTCAAGAAGCTCCTTCGACAGACCATAAGCCATATCGGGTTCGTTGATTGGTGAAAATTCGTTGCCATCAAAGAAAGCGCGCCAATCTGGCTTTACTTTGTCGAGTCTTGCCTCCAGAGCAAGGATTGAGTGAGCATTTTCGGAGAGCTTCACTGGGACTGTTTTCAGAGGACTGGCGCACAGTGCGAGTAGATTGAATTGCAATCTATCTTCATCATACTGCTCAATGCGGCTGTAGATGTTTTCCCGGGCAACTGCGATCCAATTGCCATCGGTAGGTCCTTTTAATCGTCAACGATGGATTTTATATTTACTGAGGGTGAAGACGCGTACCAAGATTGACAGGACGTTCTTGAAGACCGTCGAGACGCCATATCTCATCCTCGATAGGCACGTAGGCAATGAAGTGGAACCCTGGCTCACTTTCATCAGCCAACTTCTTCTTCGTCTTCTTGCCATTTGCAGCTATGTTTCTCTTCGAGCTCTTGGCTTGTGTCTTGGTCCAATCTCGTGCTTCATTTGAGAGAATGAGATCAGCGTTTCGCATATCCATTTTCCTAGTGAGCATATTAGATAGGTGATTGTATTGTAGGTTGACACGTGCAGTATAGTACTGACCGAGCAAACGAATTATGAATGGTGCGAATGAATTTATTGTGGCTCATTTTGTGCCCACGATGTGCGGGCTTCAGTGGCTGTGTTGCGTCCTTAAAATCACTCAGGTGGTCTCCGAGGTCGAGAAGAGGAATGTTCATAACAATGTTCAGCAGTGCAACTGTGGCGCATGCATTTGTAGTAATCTAAATGGCCTTGTCAGTCAGACGATAGAGGTGGAGGTAGAGATAGTCATGGACCTGGTTTGCAAACCAGACATGGTCTGGGCATTCGACGAGTTGTGCATCCTCCGCAGCGTCGCTGTCTCTATACTTGAAGAGGAAGATCAGGCCGTACGCAGGTTGTCTTACAAGGCGCTGTCAGCTGTGAAGTCATGAATGTAGGTGCCAGCCCTTGTTTCACGTACGGCAGAAAGGAAAGCATCTCATCATCCAGACTAAGAACTTCCTGAATCTTTATATCTTTGACTCCAAAATCTCGTAAGATGAAGTTGAAGAGTGCCTATATCCGCATAAGCTGAGCTCTAAAGAGTGCGAAACGTGTCATTGAGCGTCACTTACAGGGTCAGACTCTAATTCAACCCAACCTGCCCAATCTTGACGCTGTTGATCTGTTAGAGGCCTCAGAAGCTCGTCCAAAACATTCTGCTCGTGGCTGATGGCCTCACTCGGGCGCGGTCTTCCACTTCGTCGAAGCTGGACTTCATTTGAGCTCATGTCTTGGTGGTCAGGTAAAACTGGAATATCACAGCTGTCATTATCGCAGCGCGACAGAATGCCATCGGCAGTAGTATCCACGTGTGGTGCCATTGGAGGATCTTTATAAGTTTCCATCTTGTTGGAATTGAAGTGCAGGGAGTAAGTAGCACGAACCCGAACTTATGGCATGTTAACAGGGTTATGTGAGGCACCTTCCAGGCGTTCACAATCATAAGTCGAAAACGAATGAAAAAGAAGCACGTCGATGGACGAAGACAGTCTTTATCTTGAGAGCTTTAGCTGCGGACAGAGAGGATTAAATATTGCAGTCTACAGCGCTGGAGAAATGCGCTCCAATATGCAATTCACAGCAGACCATTAATTATATACCTGAACGATGTGTTCAACGGCGGAAGTGAATTCTGGTAGGCAATTTAATTACTCACAAATACGAATTCTATTGAACCGCACCTTTTAGAGCGTGATAGGGGTGGCCGATGGTAATATTGGAAGATTCCATGTCCAGGCGTTGCTAGGAGACATCCCGGCTTAAATATTTTCCGCGTGCCTATTCGAAAATAATAATGCGCTTGAGTCCATGTCGCGTTTTCGCGCCGAGCATAGCTTCATTTTCGATTTATTCTTCTTCCTTTCAGCCAACCTCCTGGCTATCTAAGATAGTATCTTCTCTTATCATTCAGCCACTAGATGTAAGCCACTTACAGCACTCGTCGCCTCCACTGCTTCTTCCCGAGCGACGTATCAACCACACCCACCGCCCCAGCAAGTACATTAAGACCATCCTCGGGCCAGAGCCAGAGCATGCCATGAACGGAACCCCACGTCTGCGGTCGTCCTTTCCTTCGACTCCGGGGAGTGGACGAAGATCTCCAGAGCCACGCTCTGCCCTTCAGGATGGCCCTCGAGTACGATCTCCTCTTCCAAAACTTCCCCAAGGCACGTCCGCAAAGAGTGTGTCTAATGTACCAGTCATACCAGTGACCTTGGTTGATGCACCAAGTCAACGAATGTATACAGTGGCAGCATATGCACTCCTCCTAGCATGGCGTCTCTACGATTGGTCTGGTCTCGTGGAGGACGACACAGAGTCTTTTTGGTTGTTTCTAAAATGGATTGCGATTGATGCCATTTTCTTATTTGGTGTACCTGAGCTTCATATCCCTTGGCTGGAGTGGTCACGGCCTGTTGTCACGGCGCTATTTCTCTGCCACTCCGTGCTTAACGGTATGCTAATGTTCAGAATACCTGTATGTCGATGCTATCGTAAATCCAGGCAATATAGTTGACTAACTGGCGTCTAGCTCCCAATCGAAGCCCCTCTTATTTTCTTGACCAAAACCCTCTACGATAGAGAGATTTCAATCTCGGAGAATCGCGTCAAACCTGCAAGCATCCTGCACAATTCATCACTTATTATGGGAAAGCAGATCATTAATATTCTGCCCGAGGGGTAAGATGGCTACTCTTTGCACTTGACTATTATTCTGATTGCCACTTAGATCCGCCACGATGAACCCAAACCATCTACCATTTTGTCTGAACACCAGTCATCCGTCTATAAAACTTCCAATACACTTCAACGAGACAATTCCTGTGCAAATTGAGCTTTTGCGTATCGACCTAGACACCAACCTCAATGAAACAATTCACTTGAAGAGCAAGGAATTAAAACAATTCAAAAAGCAGATTGAGAGATCGAATACTGGATCGGGTGTGCATGTCCTAGAGTATACGGCGAAGAAGCCCGGGCTGTACAGATTGCACAGAGTTGTTGACAAATCGAATCTTGAGGTTCAACGTAGAATGTCAGATACACTGGTTGTTCCCTGCCCGAAGGCCACTGTGAAATCTGAAGCATCCGACAAATGTCTTGGTGACCTGTCAGATCTTTCAATTGAGGTCGAGGGCACGGCACCATTGAAGATTGTTTACAGTCGGACAATTAACAAGGAGGACCGCAGCTTCCACTTTCAAAGTATCCAACCTGAGAACTTTGTATCGCCACTGCTGGGTTTCGCAGCGACGGGCCCATTAATTGTAGCTGGAAGAGACGACGTTTCATGGGCCAGACCACAGAGAGTCGTTGTGCGACTAAATGAATCTATGACAACAGGTGGGAAGTGGCTGTATTCCATTGATGAGATTCATGACGCCACCGGGAATGTGATTAATTTTTCTTCCCGAGGCGAAGATGGAGAACACCTGTATCCCAAAGACTCAAGCCTGGAGTATGGTTTCACCATCCATGAGCGGCCACTTGCAAGGCTTGCCGGATGTGATTCTCGAAATCCACTTATGGTGGCTAAAGACCAGCCAACACTCTTACCAGTGAAGTTCGGTTCTCCTGGTCGTGCGACTGAAGATTCTTCACACACCATCGGCTGGAAATTTTCTCCCATCGACAGTTTGACCGCCAACGGCGATCACGGCGATCAATCAAGGAATCACGATTTCGCGGCCAAGAACATGCAGCATAGGCCTACAATAAGTGAGGCTGGTCTTTATACTCTAACTAGCGTAAAGAATAATTTCTGTGAAGGAGAGGTTAAAGAACCTGCTTCCTGTCTTCTGGTCAATCCCCCAGAGCCAGAACTTGCAGTTACCGCTGAGAATATCCACGACAAATGTGCCGGAAACTCGATCGGCCTTTTGGTTGATCTAGACCTCATTGGAACCCCACCATTTATAGTTAGGTACGATATTATCACCAGAGGTCGTGTGCAGCAAAAACAGGTGGATGTCCAAGGACTTCGTCACCAACTGGAGCTGAAACCCAAAGATGCTGGTCATTTTAAGTACAAATTTACGAGCATAGATGATAGCGTCTATAAGGGGCATCCATTGAGCGGTAGGGGTCTGTCTTTGGAACAAGATGTCAAGCCACCTGCATCAGCCAACTTCAGGCACTCAGGCAGTGTGATTCCTGCATGTATTGAGGAGCCTATCCATGCGCAAGTGGAAATGCTTGGAGAGCAACCTTTCACGTTAGAGTACGAGCTCATTCATGATGGCAAGCGGAGGAAGGAGAAGGTTACAGGAATTGAAAATGACGTCTACGAAATCGTTACGGACCCATTGGTTAATGGTGGAGAGTATACGCTCGCTTTGGTCAGTATCCAAGACAAGACTGGCTGCAAAATCTTCTTGAACGGAGAGGTAAAAATATCTGTCAGACGCCAGCGCCCTAAGGCATCCTTTGGCCAACTGGATGGAAAGTATAAGACGACTACAATTGAAGGAAAGAAGATACCTCTTCCCCTACGCCTGACCGGATCACCTCCATGGACAATTAAATATCGGAATCTTGACGACTCGCCCACAGCTGGTTTTATTGAGAACAAAGTGTTTTATAACAATGACATCATCAACGTGGACCACAGCGGTACTTATGAGATCCTCGAGGTCAATGATGACCAATGCCCGGGTACCGTTGATGCAAAGGCATCGCAGTTTACAGTTGACTGGCTTGCAAGACCCCGGATCAAAGTCGCCGATAATGCAGTAATTATTCCTGAGGGGGACAAATACGTCAAACGAGAAGTCTGTGAAGCAGACGTCGACACGGTGGAGATCAACCTACTAGGTAATCCCCCACATGCTCTTAGTGAGAACAAATGCTTACAACGTCTAGGTTCACCTCCTTATCATGTTAAGTATGAGGTTCATCATCGACCCGACCATGGCTCCCGTTCACTCAATGTCAAGGAGTTTGATGCAGGCCTCGGTGTTGCAACTATACCCATGGATACCAGCAAACCAGGAATATACGAGTACAAATTTACCGAGTTATCCGACAATCTTTATGATCATGACAAGAGAAGCTTCACACCCCTCGTGGTTCAGCAAAAGGTTTACAGTAAACCATCTGCATATTTTGCAAAGCCAGGGCAATCTTACAAATATTGCAAGGAAGAATTAGATGGAGATGAGGTAATTCCGATCACCTTGAAAGGCGAACCACCATTTCATCTTGAGGTGGATATCAAACACCAAAATAGCGCTCGTCCGGAAACAGTCAAGGTTGCGAATATCGATTCAAATCTCTATGAATTTCGAATTCCACACCGCGTTCTCTCCTTGGGTGTTCACCAAGTCAGTGTGCGGAAGGTTCGTGACGCACATGGCTGTCAGCAAAAGACTGAATTCGGCGCTCCTCATGTTCAAGTTCAAGTTTACGATATACCAACAATCTACCCCTTGGATTCGCGCACGGATTACTGTGTTGGAGACAGAATTTCCTACACACTTTCCGGAACGGCACCTTTCGAGATCTTCTATACATTTGAAGGTGTCCAGAGAAAGGCCAAATCGCCAAACACGAATTTCAAGCGTATAGCTGAAAAGCCGGGAAACTTCACCATTACTGCGGTGTCTGATAAGGCAAGCGACTGCAGAGCTCGGACTGATATTACCAAGATCATTCACGAGATGCCAAGTGTGAAGATCAGTAAGGGAAGGCAGGTTGAGGTTGACATACATGAAGGTGGCGAGGCAGAAATCCTATTTGAATTTTGGGGAACTCCTCCCTTTGAATTTACATATACTCGCAGCACGAACGCGAGAAAAGGTCAAAAGTCTCAGGTGCTCGAAACGAGGCACGAGATCTCGTACGAGCACACCAAATCGATTCAATCATCTCAAGAGGGCACTTATGAGGTTGTGGCCATCAAGGACAGATTCTGTGCCTTTTCGACTCAGCGAGTCGAGAGTAAGGGTCAGAAACTCCTCCAATATTGATCTGTTCCTGGGTGATCAGGGTTTATTGCATCAGCGCGGCGTTTGGTTTGGAATTAGTAAAGACAGCTCTATTGTATATCAAGCAATGTATTGATACCAAAAATAACAATGTTTCATTTGTAGATAAGTAACGCTACTTGGCATCGTTGCTTTCCTCGTCTCTTACATGCCGCTGCAGGTCTTTTAAATACTCTACAGGGAATCTATACCGTCTCCCCTTATTCCAATTTAACCCCCAATTGATCTCTCCAGCATCAACTCTTTTTGGCTGCAACGGCCGTAGGCCTTCCAGAACCTCCTTCTTCTGCTCCCAAGTATATGTTTGTGAGGGCTCCTGCCAGCTTATGACCAGCGTTTGGATATCCGCATCGGCCAGCCACTTTCTTGCTTTCTTAACCCCTTTTGATACTTCCGTCAGCCGAGCTTCCTTCTCAACGTCTCCAGGCTTGTTATGCCTCTTCTCACAGCCAAGATGGATGGATATATGGAGATGCCGAATGGCAGCTTTAATTGCAGGAGAGAGAATCAATGGTGACCGCGCCGTCTTATGCACCCAGACATTGTAGTCAATCTTGATATAGACCACCTGAGACGGAGCCCCATAGAAGATAGGAAGAGCCTCGTCATGTACCTGGCGCGATACGAGGAGAATGGCAGGAGGAAAGACTTGGGTGAGTTGAAGATGGTTCTGAAGTTGCCGCGGGTGAGGACCCCGCACTGGGTGGTCTTTCGGAGGTGGTAGGAGATGGGAATAGATCAGCTCACGGATCTCGACCGGCAGCGTTAAGAACTTTGGTAGAACGTTAGGAGCAAAGGCCTCCTGGGGACTTGGTTCGGGAAGACACGTAGGAAAGGCATATGGATTCTGAGCGTACTGCTGGAGAGCGAGAAAGTAGCTCCGGAGGTCTGCCTTCGCAAGCGAATAAATAGTGTCTTCTGGCAGATGTACAATCTTCTGTATACTGGGCAGGGGCTTTGGATTCGAAAGAGAGGTTGTGCTTGGAGACTTGCAAAGCCGTTTGGCTGGAGATGCCGCTGCTCTGGGACTTGAGGCTTGGAGAGGACGCTTCGGAGGCTCCTGGGACGGTGAGGCCATGTCTTCTTCGGTATCTTTCCTATTGCAATGATTCAGAGGTGACGGCAGCTGCGGTGACCAAGCCTTGACGCTGCTGGATGGGATTCGAATAGATGGTTGGAGCATTTGGTCGTCTCGACCGTCTCGCTCGCCTTTCCGCCTGAGCACTCTTGTGAACCTAAAACAATGCCCAACTCCAGAGATCAGATAAGATTAGATAAACACACTTACCGTGCTTGCTCATGGTAAACATGCTCTCACACATCTGGCCTTTTCACACGTACTCGATCATAAGGTCAGATGTCACGCTTCAGCAGGTCAGATCTGGCGACTGAACATGAATGAGGTTGCTGCTCAACCAGGAGGCGAGGGGGATGGTACCTTACTTTTGCCTATGCCCGAAGGGACAAGGGATGGGATGTGACGTCCCACAATTCATTTTGCCTTGATAGTGCTCGCTACAGGCTGGACATTGCGAATACTGGCGCACGACAGCAACATTCTCTGTTTTACGGATTCGAATTTTCAATTATCCTCATCATCATGATCCAAGCTTCTGGTAATACTTCCAAGGGTTATGACTTCACGGTTTGAGGGTGCTTGGTCAACAATCAGATTATCTTGTCATTAATCTTTACCGTGTACTTGTGATGAGCACAACGCGTTTCATTCCGATCCTGCACCATTTTTGTTTCTTAGAAAGGTATCGCCAGATCACAGCCGCCAGTGACGCTATTTATCCATTATGCTGTGTTCCTCTTGCGACATGCTGAATCTCCCGCCGATTGTCCTCTGCATGGTCTCAAGATACAGGCTCGTGTTATCTAGGGTTTGGGAATATGAATGGTCTTGCTAGTCATCATGCAGCCGCTAAGCAGAAACAAGCCTACAACTGGATGAAACTCGAACGTAGTACCAGTGAACCAAGTGCCAAAAGGAATTTCCTCGAGAATCCATCCTTTCGATACCCAATACGCCATCAGTGCAGCAATTGATAGAGAGGTTGGGATTGGTGTGCCCTCAAAATACTTGCTCTTTCCAGTCGCGTCCTTGGGCACATTTCCAACAGTGACATTGAATCTAGCCAGTCGAGTAAGTCCGCAGAGGACGAAGAATGTGAGGAAGAGATGATCCAAAGGTGTTCGAATACCGATTGCAAAAGCTGCGGCAGCTGGCGAGACCCCAAACGAGATCTACCTAATATTAGCACATATCTCCCAATGGGAGTCGCTCTTCAAGCTTCACAACATACTAGATCTGCCAAAGAGTCCAATTCCTGGCCCATCAAACTGCTCTTCTTCCTCCACCGTGCAACCTTACCATCCATGAAATCGAAGAAGAGTCCAAACGGCATGAAAGCCAATGCAGCCCAGAGGTTACCGTAACTAGCAGGATCCCCTAGGCAATACCGCATCGATGAGAAGACAGACATAACGCCGCAGAACCCTGTTACAAAGGGGATTTAGCAAGGCGCACAATACTGAGAGCGCAACGAGTTGTGCCTTACCATTTAGTTCCGTGATCAAGTCAGCAAGATGTAATGCTTTGATCATGGAGAAATGACCAGTGTCACCGGACAACAAGATCTTCTGCTTATCTTGAGCTGCTTCCATGTCAGTGTATAGATCTGCCACAAGGAAGCGTACTGAGTAACAGTTACGAGAGTGGCATACGCGGTTCTGTGGCAGTCATGTCTTTCGGTGAGCCGTTGATGGCGTTGGTGCTGGAACGTTTCGACATCTTACGCAGAGTTGGTTTCGAGAGATGGTGAGTGAACAGTGCACAAGATGGTTATAGAGTATCTCTCAGAAATTGCAGAGAGAGGGAGGCGAAGAGATGGGAGATTGGAAGCACCTCAGTTGTTGTTTAGGTACAGCAATTATGCAAGTACAGCAATCCTGGAAAGCTGAAAGCCCTGCGTCATTCACCTAACAGTAGCGCCACAAAAGGCGCCAAGCCACACACAGAGCCACACAACCACGCCCAACCACGCCCAACCATACTCCTGCACTTGCTCCAACTACACAAAGAATCTCTTGCTCGAAGGATCAAAGGTGAGAAGGATTGTTATGTGCAAGTTGAGAAGGAAAGTGTCGTTGTATGTGAAGTCAACAGATGTTTTATGCTTGCTTCGTTTCTGTTATTGACACAGCAAACTGTTTATATACAAGCCTGGATAAAGCCTGGCACTTGCCCCTATCTACTACCAACAATGATCGAACTCTCAACCCCATGAGTAACTTGGGCGAGACAGCCCCGCCGAACACGACTGACCACTGTGGCCGATTTAATGTACTCTGCTTCCCATTACCTTCAACGCACCAATTTTCCTGTCATGCGGTGTTGTGAAGCTGTGTGTCTCCTAAAAGCTTATACCGCGCAAGATCTGCAACCATCCAACATTAATGCTTCCCCTTTTACCAACATGCTCCGTATGTCGATTATTCGTCTTTGAGAGACTATTAAAAAGTACAATTAAACACTGGCGAGCGCCTTTCATCTTGTGATGATTATCGAAAATCCATCGATCCATGCTGCACAAGATCCTGAAATGCCTGCAATTCCATAGCCTCTAGGTGGTATCAATGTGTGTCTGGAGAAGTTAGTGTAATTTTGCGAGCGAGGAGGATATGGTACTAACCCAGAGCCGCCAACAGCATTTCCAAAGACGGGCGATTTTCGTCCCAAACTCGTCAAGATCTGGATCCCGTCAATCCAGAAACCGGCACGAACATAAAAGCCTGTGATATACTCTCCGCGTCGTGTATCTAGTATGACTCGTAAGTATATTGTCTTGCCAGAGCGTCTTGAGCACATACCTAAATTGAATTCACTGCCTCCTGGAGCACCTCCTCTCTTTCCAAATAGCTGGCTTGTGGTATCTTCGTAGAAGAACTCAATGCCATCCAAAGCGAACCCATGGTAGACTTTCACTTGGACAAGAAGTTTAGTCTGTTCTATCGTGCTGTGGAAAATTATCTCCTCGGCTTGAGAGCCTTCCATTTGCGACAATCCCAACTTGCTTCCCTTGAAAGCCAGCGATCCACTGGGAAGCTTTATTCGCGAAGCTTTAGACGTAAGTAGAGCAAAATCCACTATTTCATGGCTGCCACCACCAAAGGCTTTGACGATGACCTTCAGCCTTGATTTTCTTTTCTCCTCAGGAAGGCGATTGCGAAGTTCTTGCTCCGTTAACACAACCTGCCGCTGTACCGGCCCATTACCATTTCCATCACCAAATTCCTGCCAGGTGTGACAGAGTTCGTCATCATCCGTAAATATCTCAAGATAGGATACTCCTGTTGCAGCAGTTACTAATATGCTGTTTTCGACAGGCCATACTTGAACAGTATCGTCTGGATTCAGCGGTGGATCAGTTGGAAGTCGGAAGCAAGGGTGTGACCGAAATCTTAAACAGTCGAGGCGGTGCCAACCACATTCATCCTTCTGCAGAACTAGCCCTCCCTTCGATTTTGTTCTCGTTGAGTACGGCTCCCTGGTTGTGAAAGAACGGTTAAAAGTTACATAATCTCTAAGCATGACACCACTCTCTTGGTGAGGGCACCCGAACAAGTGTCCAGTCTCATGAAGATGTGCACCAATTCCAATATTGGCAGCTTCCCAATTGCTACCGGACTCATTGCAGTCATTGGCAACATATTCCACATCGGTTGGCGTACAATCAGTAAACGCTGGAACGACTTCTTCTAAACTTGAAGGATAGCTCTGCAGAGCTTGCGAACCAAAGATGGCCAGTTGGATGTCTCCACCACCGCCTCCAAGAGCAGCATGCCCAGTAATGGTCTTGGCAGTTTTGTCCCAGTGGGCGTCAAGCAAGAGGACAGAAACATATTGCTTCTGTCCTGGCATCGGTTTGAAGTAATCCTTCACAGCATCGCTAGCAATCTGGAAAAGTTCTCCATTTCGTTTGGCGTTGGGGTTTTGCTGTGCAAGATCTAGGTCTCGGATTTCTGCAACTGTCTTGGAACTTCGCACAACATGTATCTTTGCCTCGCTCCTCATGGTCCCTGTTTCACGATCTCTGTAATTGGAAGTGCCCGACACCCACTCCTCCTCCATTCTGAAAACTCTCCTACCTAGCTTGTTTCGAAACATTTGCTCCGCGGTAAAGGCCTGCCAAAGGTAGGCTGCCATTCTGAACTTCCTTATTGCTGTTTCGAGATCATTTCCTTCCTTTTCAATACGGGCAGGAACGGCATCAAAGGTGCCTGGAGAGTCTTTACCAAGAAGTATGACTAGTTGGAGAGGAGGCGCAGATAATGGTGGTAGCATGTGAAGTGTCATATAGGAGGAATGGATCGGGTTCGAAGTGTTGCTGTTTGCAAGCTTGGGAGACGTGAAGTCAAATCTCAATCGATTGGGGCCAGGGGACAGATAGACCAAGGCTTTAAAGTGCGATTCCGACACCGGCCAATATGTTGGGGGAAAGCCATCATCTAGTCTGCTCACAGTCAAATTGCCATCTAAGGCTTGCGTTACTGGATCAGCGACAGTGCCATATATGAGCAACACCTTCTGGTACACCTGTCTGGAGAGTCAGTGACTAATTTTCACAACGAAGGGTCTTGAGAACAGTACCCAGGTATTTTCCGAAATTGAGAGGATTCGTGGGGCGTATTGGGAGGTGGGTAAGGTGCTTTTGATATTAGGAGATGGAAAGCCAAGTCCAGACATCCCCGATACGCTGTACCTATTGTTCTGCGCCGTAGCAATGGTCGGGCGACCCAGTTTCTCCCCTAGAACCTGTAGGTTGGAGGCAGAGCTCGAGTGGAGGAGAATCGGGGGAGTGTTGGAACCTGAGTTTAGGGTGGAGGTGGATTTCGCAGCCGGAACAGATCCATTAATGGTGCCATTGCTCGAATCTGTTGATCGTTCCGTCTTGTCTGTCCTGTCTGTCCTGAAGCTTGCCTTAGAACGCCTCCGAATATCTTTGAGAAAGGCAGGGGCCATGACACATCGCAGAATGACAACAGGAGCGCGACAAAAGTGTCAATGGGAAAGACGGATTGGTCGTCGCCGTCGCCGAGATCGAATTGAGCGAATTGAGTTGAGTTGGACGGCTATGAAGAAGAAATGTGCTAATGGGGGGTGTGGGTGTTCCTATCAAACGCAACACTGTAGCAGTAAGCAAGTATCAGGAGGCTGGCAGGCTGGGCAGTCGTAGAGTGGGTTCGCTTTTTATTTTAGGGAACAATGACGCACCGAGATAACGACCGTCCAGTAAGTAAGCTGCGCAAGCGTCTTCTACTGTAGCAAGTGTACAGTGCTGGAATAGCGATCGTGCTCAAGAAAAGATTTTGAGCGAGACCATGGGGGAACAAGAAGTACTTCGTTCAGAATTTGAAATGTGGATCGCAATTGAGATGGAGGATTGTGAGACTGGGAAAGGGACGTTGTTGACAATGGGAAATTACCCTAGGTTTGACCAGGTCGGCAAAGCGAAGGCTAAGTAAGTCGAGGCAACACAACACAGTGGAAGTGACTAGGCGTGCCCAGCGATTGTGGTCAAAGAAAACGACAGTGCAGTAAGAGACCGAGGAGCGTAATTGTGCTTGTCGGAGGTGATATTGGTGGTGATGGTAGTAGTGGTGGTGGATGCTTTGGGATGGAAGGAAACGGAAGAAGAGGTGAGATTGGGGATTGGAGTTGGAACTGGACAGCGACTGCTAAGGCGAAGGAAGAGTCGAAGGTTCAGGGAACAGGAATTAGTGTGGAGCTGTTCTTGACCGTGCAGTGAGTGGTGTTCGTATCATACAAAGGAAGGCCTTTGGACTCTTTCGTACTTACATAACCTGACCTGTTCCTGGTGTTATGGTCTGTGGTCGGTGGTCGGTGGTCGGTGGTCCACCGGGTGGTTGGTGGTCTGCACACAGTGTACACAGTGTACAGAGGTCGGGTAGTTCCGCAGTGTAAGCCCACCAGTGTTATCCTCTCACACCGACCGTAGTGCGCATCTCAGTTACGAGTTAGGCCGGACTCAGGACTGGAGGACTCAGTCCGAACTCAGGAGCCATAATCCAAGGCAGATAACAGGCAGGTCTTGCTTTGCAGGATGGATGTGGGTGTGGGGTCCACTTACTTTTGCAGCCGGCATTAATCCTGCGCGCAACGGCAGTGGCGGGTGGCCGAAGTGAACAGCAGGCGTGCAGAGAGAGGAATGCCACATGCATGCGAAATGGGATTCTGAAATACCGTGAGATCTTTCGTTTCAACACGCGGCCAATCAGCAGGAGGACATGCGGCAAGGCCATCCTTAGAGCAGCATGAGAGCACACCCTTCCGATCGAGGCAGACAGGCTGAAGGATAATAGTACAGAAAACAAGGCAGGTCGCTCGTATGGGTCCGAGTAGATTGAGCAAGGCAGCGCTCGTTAAAAATCCCAGAGGCCAAACATCTATGCACAATTTGAAGCAAGTGCCACCCCATTTATTCACTTGCCTTCGGTTCTGCTGCTAGCGCTATATAAGACAGAAAGACAGTTGCGGAGGGAGGTCTTACGTTCTGGTTTCGAAGACACGGCTATGTAGCCAGTGGTGGCTCGTCGAACCCCGACAATAATGAGACCGATTTACAGACTTTCTAATGCAAGGGCTTGAGGTGTGATAAGGCAGGCAAGGTATGGTGCTGTGAGATTTGCCAGGAACAAAATCGTTTTTTTCCCTCACTTCCTCACCTTTTTACTCTCGTGGTCTCCGTTCTGACAGGTTTCCCGGATCGGGGATCGACTGCGTGCTCTTTTATATCTTGCGCACTCTTGGAGGCACAAGACGACACAGTCCCTTTGAGCCGTTACTATCACATTGAAGTCCTAAAAGCAAGATTAGTTTGAATAAACAAATCTTCACGCCATACGTGATACCATAATTCAAAGCACGCACGTCATGTGCAGACGGACAACTAGTAATCTAGTAATGCACTGTAAGATGGCTGTATTCGCAGGGATTCGCATACTTGACGCCTCGCTCACTCTCGCTTTGGGCAACGAAGAGCACCAGCGAGACTCCGCGCCATTCTTTTGACCCAGCGACGCCTTTGTCATCTTGGACGACAAAGCACCACCAATACCTAACAACTTCTGCTCTCCATTGATCTCTTTTCCGGCGACCTCTTCTCCCACAATCATAAAGCACCGCAGAGCACCCGAGATTGAAGCGCACGTTAGCTTGCAGCGGCTCGATTAGACGCCAATACCACCCTGCACTCCTTTTGAGCCTTGAAGGAGGTTGAGCGAGCCACACCACCAGACCAGAGCACATTCCTGTTGAACGACCGTCCCCGACATTCATCAATTGTGCTATTACGAAAGCCAGAACCGCAGACGCTGGCAGGTTCGGTGGGGAAAATCTTGACCATGGCTTCCCCATGGAAGAAAACTCAACCTGAAGCCGTGGCAGATAAGGTGCTCAAAAGAGCTGAAGTGAGCAAGGTAAGTAGGACGGTAGATTTATGAGTTCATATATCTCGAAGCTGACATGGCTTTGACTGCAGATGGCACGAAAATTGCAAAATCGACTTGCCCTGGCACAGTTCAAGACGAATCGAGGCTGGGAGGACTTAACCCTCGACTCGATTGAGCCCAAAGTGGAAGAAGAATTGCGACGCAAGAGACCGGTTTCTAGCGGAGATTTCATGTCTGATTCTTCATCGAGTACTTCCAACTCTGACGCTCCTTATCCGAGCTCAAGAATGCCCTTGGGCAGCTCACCATTGAAGGCACCGTTCTTTTCTGATGCTGTGGGCTCAAGCGGAGGCAGTGGCTACCATCGCAAACGAGCATACCAGAATAACTTTCAACACCCAGGTTCTAGTACTGGTGGCTCTCGCAAGAGGGTTCGCTCTTCTCCCACACCTGTCAAATCCATGCATACGAGCTGGAAAGACCAGCACCATCTCGCACAATCCTCTCCTATCAAACCTCGCAAACACACACACTTTACGACTTCTACTGGGCCAGATCTGTCCTTCTTCAGAGGAACCTCGCATATGCCAGACGGCCTGCATTCCACCAATTATGCAGCGGGATCGGATGACGAGGATGATACACTACCACTTCACTCGTTCCAGATCCGCTCCTCCCCACCGCGAACACCGCCTCCAGGACGCAGTCGCTCTGGGTTTTCAAGGGACAATAACAGTTTCCGGAATGGCAAGTCTGGGCAGGAGGGTGCAGATCTTCTACTATATCTCGCAACGTCACCGTCGCCGGCCAATCCTCGAAGTCGATCACAAATGCAACCACCTCAGACCCCACCGCCCAAGAATTTAGCTCTGCCATCCTCTATGATGACTACCCCCGGTGGCAGCAGTGGAAATGGTGGTGGGCTACTCTCCATCTTCGGCGGCCCCAGTACGCCGTCACAGAATTTCGATTTTTCCGATTTTGTAAATATCACTCCCAGTCCAGCTCAAAGTGCATGGCCAAGGACTCCTGCTATCAAGACTCCTCTCACGGTCGCGCGAAAACGACTTACATTTGACAATCTGCCAAGTCCTAGCAACCGCGATAACCCTTCAACTTCAACGAAGAATGGTGGCTTGAACTTGCAGCTTGGGGGAGATCTCATTCGGAAGTAAGACGGGGGATGCTCAGGGTCTTGGGGTCGGAAGAGATGTTGCTTTCATGTTACATGATTGTTACGACTCAGCAAAGCACTTTTAACGTATCTCATTTGTACTTGATAGCACGGGAAAGGAGTGGGTGGAACGGGACTTGGATAAAGAGGTATAGCTCTGATCGTTGGAGATCTGGTGTTTGTTGGCAGGATTTGGACAGCATATGTTAAGATAAGATACCTAAGGTACCCAGGCAGGCTGATAGTCAGCTTCTTCTCTGTTGTTTGAATGAGACTACGGAGCAGCACAGCATAGCGGCATAATGTACTTGGCGTAGATACGTAGATACGTAGAGAGTTCCTTGGCTGATTGATGGCAGGGGGACGTCCTTTTTTTAACCAATTTTTCTTTTCCTCTTCCCATTGGCGAAGTAGGGAAACGCAATTCAGCGCGTTCCATATCCGAGGTCGTGACTTTTCGTGACATGGTCGTGTTTGCTTCGACGGGGCTGGACCAATCAAATACTATTACAACGAAGTATGTCAGAAATCAAGGTTGGGTCTTAAGTGGCCCCACATATCTGTCTCGACGGATGATCAGCTTCACATGGGTCGGGGAAAGCTTTACTTCCCTCCTGTACACCTCACACGCACAGGGTACTCAGTCCGACAACCCAAGGTGGGCTAGGCTACGATCAGGTTGATGTGGCTTACGCAGTTAGCCACAGTACGGTGGAAGGACGATGCACTCGAGTAGATTAGATGCTGAATGTCAGGTAATATAACTACGATTAACGTCTGTTAGCCCACCTCCCTTCTGGTTTGCGCTTGGGACGTGTTACGCCGCCAGTTATGTGTTAGACTCGGAATCACGGCCAGACGCCTTAGCGGGGAACTGCGGGGGTGGTGGTCGTACTGTACGGTGCAATGGAGTTGATTGCTGACATGCTACAAACTTGGAAACCTACGCCTATTTTATAGTAGGCTTCGGCAACATCAACGAGAAGCTGAATCAGTCCCATCCATCCTTTATTTGGCGTATGAGAGAAGTGAAGTCATCGGATTTTGCACCACCGGTAACCTCTTGAGCTTTCATCTGCACTGTCTAATATGTTTCCGTCCGCTGCAATCCTCGCATTGGCGTGGGCCTTCGCGGCATATGTCATCTTCCTGCTTGTTTCTAGCTTCGTCAAAGCTCGACAGAACGCTGCTAAAGCGCGCAAGCTCAATTGTGACGAGCCTACGCACCAGCAGAATCGCTACCCCTTCGGCGTCGAGCATGTCGTGCGTGCACTGGAGGCTGATCAAGCCCAAGAGTTTCCAGTCGATATGTTGAGGCGATGCAAGGAAGTTGGCGCCATTACCTATCGCTATTCGGTACGTCCTTTGTGATGGTCCTGGTTTGATGGCTCAACAATCATGCTTTTGTAGGTATTGGGCACACAAAATGTGTTTACAGCCGACGAGAAGAACATACAAGCAATACTAGCGACCCAGTTTGCGGATTGTCAAGTGTCCCGTAGCATTCTTACAATTCCATAGGCTAACCGATGTAACAGATGATCTTGGCCCAATTCGACGTGGAAATTTCTTTCCTCTTTTGGGCAATGGCATATTCACTGAGGATGGGAAACAGTGGGAGCATTCCAGAAGTCTCATGCGTCCGCAATTTGCACGGGAGCAAGTCAGCGATCTGGATCTAGAGGAACGCCACGTACAGAATCTTATGAGAGCCCTAGATGACTCAATGGAAAGAAACAGGGCGGATCCTGTCGATCTGCAGGTCCTGTTCTTCCGCCTCACACTTGACTCTGCTACTGAGGTAACAGTTCTCTTCCCGGTAATCGCATTGAACTAAAGCTTCAACAGTTCCTGTTTGGAGAAAGTGTCGACTCCCAGCTTACCGAGATGCCAGGATATGTTGGCTCTGCCACGGTTGACACAACTCGCAATGCAAGTGCCTTTGCCTTCGCATTTGATCGGGGCCAGAAAACGCTGGCAACCCGTGCACGATTTGAGGAGCTATACTGGCTAGCCAAAAATCAGTCACTAAAAAGGGATAGCAAAATAGTTCATGATTACCTCGACCATTTTGTCCGTCTTGCTTTGACAAAGAATAAAGAAAAGCTTCTTCAAGACGAAGACTGTGAGCCAAAAGAGAAGTATGTCTTTCTCGACGCTCTTGCAGCACAAACCCAGGATCCAATTGAACTGCGCTCGCAGCTCTTGAATATTCTTCTTGCTGGCCGAGATACAACAGCATCCTTGCTAGGATGGCTTTTCAAATGCTTAGCTCATGATCCAGTCCGCTACCAGAAGCTACGTAATATCATCCTTGAGGATTTTGGGACTTACGAAAACCCCAAGGAAATCACATTTGCAAGACTGAAAAACTGTCGCTATCTCCAACACTGCAACAACGAAACTCTCCGCATCTTCCCTGTGGTACCCGTGAATGGAAGGACTGCTAACAAGGTACGTCTAATGCTTGCTGCCCTTCTAAACACCACTGATTCTCATTTAATGCCAAGGATACGACACTGCCTCGAGGTGGTGGAAAGGATGGTAGTTCAAAGGTCTTTGTTCCCAAAGGCTCTTCAATTATTTACAGTGTTTACGTCATGCATCGCAGAGAAGACATATGGGGCTCTGATGCGGACGTATTCGACCCTGAACGTTGGGAGTCCCGAAAAGTCGGGTGGGAATACCTGCCATTCAATGGCGGTCCGCGCATCTGCCTAGGCCAACAATTTTCTCTGACTGAAGCAAGCTACGTTACTGTGAGGCTGCTGCAACGTTTTACTAGGATGGAAGATCTGGAGACTGATCTCACGATTAAGCACAACCTTTCGTTGACAGATTGCAGTGGTAACGGTGTGAAAGTCAGACTGCATACCACCTGAACACACTGAAATTGGTCGAAGTATCTATTGCAGCAAGAGAAATTGTATCCAAGTCGCGAAATTGACTATTAGGACCATAGTGCGGAAGATAGTGCTTTATAAATATGAAACCCCAAAGTGATTACCAGCAGTTGAGATATTCTTAGTCTATGAGACTCAATATTAAAATAGCACCATATTGACTCGACCATATACATGCCCGATCTTAGGAGATTGTCCAAGAACAGCACCGTGATGTAGAGTTCTGTGCTGTTATTGCCTCGTTGCAAATCTTAGCCATTATAGAGAGACATCCGTACAAAATTGAGAATATCATCATCAGTGTCTAATGTCTTACGTCAAAACAGCTTGTTATAGTCAACACTTTTTAATTCAACCCGAGTCGCAGCCCATGAACTACTTTAGTACCATACAAATTGAGACCGAAACGCCTGATATCCATCCCCGTAGTTACAGAGTCTCTATGAACCCCGTCCGCGACTGAATCCACCTCGGCCTCTGGGAGTGAAGCCACCTCTTGAGAATCCACCACCGCCACGGGCACCACCTCGTCCACCAGCGCTGAAACCTCCACGGCCCCGAGGCGCTCCCCGGCCGCGTGCTCCTCCGCGTGGTGCACCTCTACCTCCTCTAGCTCCTCCAGCACGCTTTGGCTTGGGCGCTCCTGGCGGAGGCTTAGGCTTAGGAAGAAACTTCTCTAAAGGAAGAAGTTTGTCGCCACCAATATAAAACTTATCACCAGACTTGAACGAGGTTGCTTGAATGCCCTCAGTTGGCTTGATAGTGAAATAGACCTGGTTGATTGGGCCAAGAATTTCGTCGACTTTGCCAATTGATGTCTGTCTCGGGCGATTAGTAACTGCTCCAAATGTGAACACTATCCTGGATATACACACCTTGTTTTCGAGATATATGGGAGCGTTGAAATACGGAATCTTGGTGTTAATGGATTCACACACAATTTCTCCTTCGCAGGCGTGCATGAAAGTACCCATCTCTGATTGAAAAATCAGCTTACGACTACAAGACGATCCTATCGATGCGAGACTTACCAAGGACTGCAGCTGGTGGGCCCATATCTCTCTGTTGGAAGCCTCCACGACCTAGATTTCAGTCAGCTCGAAGAACCAGAAAACCTGCACGAACAATTATTACCTCCAAATCCTCCGCGGCCACCTCTACCTCCACCTCCACCAAAGTTTGCGCCGGTGCCGCGACCTCTTGGTGCCCCTCGGAATGACATTGTTGCGTGAATTGGTGATGGGCTGTGTCGTGAGACGATTGTCTTCGTCTTGAGCTTCTTCAAATCTTTTGAGCGAACGAGAAAAAAGTTCCCGCAGATCTAGTTGGCCAATCAAAGAATTGCTCGCTAGTCTCGAAGGGCAAGCCACACTTGCAGCCTTTTCCTCAGCCTTGCAGCCACAATTTGTTGCTCTGAGTCAAGCGCACGGTGCGTTCTTCTAACATTTGACTCCCCACGTCGAGAATAGAGGACACAGAATTCTTCTGTTTCCTGATCGCACAAGAGATAACACTCGCCATTTTGCAAACATGGAGGCTGCACAGAAAGCCGTAGACTCTGTTGTCGATGGCGTGAAGAAAGTCGCCATTGGAGAGAAAAAGCAGAAAGTGAAGAAGGAGAAGGGAGGGGCAGTTGGCGGGGATTCTGGTCCTTTGGAGCTCAACCCACCAGCTCAATTTCTTGCAGAGCGTCTACAACTCTTCGAAACTCTGAAGGCAAAATTCGATGCCGAAATCGCAGCCAAACCTCGCGAGCCAATTACCATCACTCTCGCCGACGGTAGTATCAAGCAGGGCACATCATGGGAGACCACACCTGCTGAGATTGCAAAGGGCATCTCCAACAGTCTATTTAAACGCACAGTTGTCGCAAAGCTCAACGGTGATGATGAACAACTCTGGGATTTGGAAAGACCACTTGAGAACAGCTGCAAGCTGGAGTTGTTATCCTTCGAAGACGAGCTCGGAAAAAAGGTGTTCTGGCACTCAAGCGCACATATACTTGGAGAAGCCTCAGAGAGGCGCTTTGGTTGCAGTCTCTGCATTGGACCACCCATTGATAATGGCTTCTACTATGAAATGGGTCTTCCAGATGGAGGTGCTGTTCATGAGTCGGATTGGAAGCCTTTGGAGACTCTTGTGAGTCAGATCGTCAAGGAAAAGCAACCTTTTGAGAGACTTGTCTTATCCAAGAACGACCTTCTCGATATGTTTAGCTACAACAAGTACAAGCAGCACATCATTAAGGATAAGATCAAGGATGGCGAATACACCACTGTCTATCGCAATGGACCTCTCATTGATCTCTGCAGGGGCCCTCACGTACCAAACACTGGCAGAATTGAAACTTTTGCCATAATGAAAAACTCAGCATCTTATTTCCTTGGAAATAAGGATAACGACTCTCTGCAACGCATATACGGTGTTTCATTTCCTGACAAGAAGCAGATGGCCGAACACAAGAAATTCTTGGAGGAAGCTGCGAAGCGTGACCACCGCAAGATTGGCAAGGATCAAGAGCTCTACTTCTTCCACGAGCTATCTCCAGGCTCAGCCATGTGGCTTCCACACGGCACCCGTATCTACAATACTATCATGGCTTTCTTGAGAGAGCAATACTGGAAGCGGGGGTACAACGAGGTGATCACTCCTAACATGTACAACTCTGATCTCTGGAAGACCTCTGGTCATTGGGACTACTACAAAGATGACATGTTCACATTCGGTGTTGAAAAAGACACATTTGCTCTCAAACCCATGAATTGCCCTGGTCACTGTCTAATGTTTGACCACCGGGAGCGAAGCCATCGTGAACTACCGTGGCGAGTTGCTGACTTTGGAGTTCTTCACCGCAATGAGGCATCTGGAGCACTATCTGGCTTGACCAGAGTGCGTCGATTCCAGCAGGATGATGCCCATATCTTCTGTCGCGAGGATCAAATTGAGGAGGAGATTTCGGATTTGTTTGACTTCCTCCAGGCTGTCTACGGATTGCTTGGCTTTACCTTCAAGATGAACCTATCCACTCGGCCTGAGAAGTTCATGGGTAAGATTGAGAAGTGGGACATGGCAGAAGACAAATTACGCTCAGCCTTGGACAAGTTCGCTGCATCTCCTGGCGGAACCCCTTGGGTGTTGAATGAAGGCGACGGTGCATTCTATGGTCCCAAGATTGACATCACTATTTCCGACTGCTTGAAGCGAGAATGGCAATGTGCTACAATCCAGCTTGATTTCCAACTTCCTGACAACTTCGGTCTTGAGTACATGACGTCTGAAGTGGCTGTCAAATCCAAAGAGGATGGCGAAGAGACCACCAAAGCTAAGCTTAAGCAGGAAGAGGCAAAGAAGAAGGCAGAAGCCCCCACTGAGGTCCCAGAAGGAGGGGTAAAGAAAGAGAGAGTCATCAAGCCTCTCACCCCCGGCTGTGCAAGACCTGTTATGATTCACCGAGCTATCGCCGGCAGTATCGAGCGATTCACAGCCATTCTTGTCGAGCACTTTGCTGGAAAATGGCCCTTCTGGCTGAGCCCAAGGCAGATTCTTGTCATACCTGTTGGTGTGGGTTATTTCGAGTATGCTAAGGAAGTACAGAGCATTTTCAAGGCTCAGCAGATGTTTGTCGATGTTGATCTTAGCGGCAACACACTGCAGAAGAAAATCCGTACAGGCCAATTGGCTCAGTACAACTTCATTTTCGGTATGTAAGAGAGATTCATAGTCCCAGGAAAGTACTAACAAGACATGCAGTTGTCGGTGACCAAGAAATGAATGGACGAGAAGTCAATGTACGAAACCGTGACGACACATCTACACAAGACCGTGGAAAGCCCGTACCTCTGAAGGAAGCGATTGAAAAGCTTGTGGCACTGCGCGATGAGCGAGGCACGAGTAACCCATTCCCAGCTGATGCGAAGGTAGAAAAGAAGTAGGGTAGGTGACTATTGGGAATAAAGGTATTGATGCTATAGCATATATTGGTGCACATGGTGCACAGTCTGTCAATGTGCAAAATAAATGGACTACGTATGAGTTGACTGCAGAAATGGATTAAATCTTACGATATCAGCAATCACCCGAATGATTTTGCTCCTCTGTCCCCTTTCTTGAATTGACTTTCCAAACTCCGATGTTCAAGTTCGGGATGCAGGAGCAGACCCGGTTTTCATCTACGGCTCGGGAATCAACTCCAAAGGCTAGCTGAACTCTGCCCCATGCCGATGGCTGCTGTATACCCTGCCCCATTCTTGAGGGACCTTGGACTTCTCCAGACGCAAGCGCTAGGCGAGCATAAGAACAAAGAGCCGCAGGCCAGGCCAGATGCCGTTGTGGCTTCTCAGCTGTTGATTTCCCGCTGCTAAGAATTGACTGCGGAGCTGAGGAATTCAATCTCCAGTTCTCAACCAGTTGCCACCCTAGCCAAATTCGAGACATTTGTGAAATTAATTATCTTGCTGGATTTCCACGGAGATTTAAGATTCCGCGCCTGGGAAGCCCAAAAGGGCCGCAGCTGGTGATCATGATCATGATGATGACGATGTGCGACGAGATCGACGTGGAGCGACTTGAGTCGACTTGACAAGCGGCGTCGCACGCTTTTACCCCGGTGTCCATCAGCTAGCTAATCGGATTCTATTAGCTCGGCTGTGTTCACGTTCATGTCCTGTTCTGGCCATTGAAGGCTGAAGAGCTGCATTTCTTGGACTCAAGGCGCGTCGACGTCATCAGCCACAATATGTAAAATGGTGACCGTCAATCCACTGCGGCAGACCATGAGACTTGATACCGCATCACACCATGCCTAATACATCCATCCATTGATTCTTTCCCTACCTGACCTTTCCTTTCCTTTACTATACCTTCCTTAGTTCTACGTACCCCTCGGCCCTAATGCTGAGCCTTTCTATTTGTTCGTCTTGCTCCGCCTTCCATGCACCTATTTGTACTTGATTGTGAACGTCCCATCCTCCGCCCTCCACCTTCCACCCTGTTCATCTATATACGACCTCACCATACTGAATTCTAACCCCTTGCCGCGCCTGCGATCAAATCGTTGATCAATCCGTCGCAGGTTCTCAGCCTTGAGCTGGACGCTGGAGGACTCACCGCCAAAAGAGCACGGTGCTCCCTTGCAGGCGACTCTGCGACCCTGGAACGTACGCAACGAGTAAGCCCGCGAACTCAGTTCTCTTCACTCGTCGTTGGCCAATTGCTTGCAACGTCGATAGCGGCTCCTTGTGTTACCATGTTCCTAACTTTGTGAAACAGAATTAGCTTCGACGAGGCCCAGACACTAGACACTACCTCATTGCGTCAACTGCCCGTTCCGGTACATCATGTCGAAACCCCAGACTGCATCTGCAGTTCCTCTTCCTACACAAGACCAACACGACCGAGGCTATGGTGCAAGCAGTATACCACGAATCCAACTTCTTACCACGAGTGCTGCAGCAGACTTCGGCTCAGTACCTGACAATCCTGCTGATTCCTCGCCTTTGTCGCAATCTGCTGCTCACCAAAATCACGGTAGATTCAACGAGGAGTGGGACGCGAGCCAGAGAGGAAGTTCCATTATCGACGGTCCGATGCAGCGTTCCAATTCTGTAATGTCGCAAGGCGAAACCCTAATTCCCTCTCGAGGAGGAACTTTGAAGAAAAAGGTGTCTCTCAAGCGCGGTCCTAGCTTGAAGAGAAGCAGCTCACGGCGTAGCTCACGAGCTGGCAGTGTCCGTAGCTTGGCTTTGCAGTCCTCTGGAGATGTTGACGAGATGCACAGCGCATTTTTCTCACCGGTTCCTACAACGGGGAATCCTACAGAAATTCTTGCCAACAGATTTCAGGGTGAGCAACAATGTAAATCTTGGTTTTACATTCAGCTAACCGTATCGCAGCATGGCGCAAGGTGTTAAAGGACCTCATACAGTATTTCAAGAGTATACAAGAGAACTACGAGCACCGGTCAAAAAGTCTTCTGAAAGTCTCCAATGTAATCAACAATACCGTTACCCCGCCATCATTTCTGCCTTCTGGTGGTATTGACGATGCCCTGCAAATTCTGCGCGACTACCATAAAACCTGTATCGCCGAAGCCAATAAAGCCAAGGACATTGAAAATGATGTAATCCTTGCTCTCTCAGGGCTTCGTGCCGACTTGAACCAGAAAATTAAGGAGATTAAAAATCTCTCTGGAGATTTCAAGAATTCGGTAGAGAAGGAGATGGAAAATACTCGTCGAGCAGTAAATAATTTAAGTGAAGGTCTAGGACAGTCTGATTTCGATGCATCTGCTTCGACTGGCAAACAGGACCCTTATTTGCTTAAACTAGCTGTTGACCGCCAAATTGAGAGGCAAATAGACGAGGAGAATTATTTACATCAAGTAAGCACCTTAGCGGTAATCTGCTTATTTACTTTGCTAACCTCAAGTAGGCTTATCTCAATCTGGAGGCTTCCGGGCGAGAATTGGAAGCGATCGTTGTAGGCGAGATTCAGAAGTCGTACAATGCACTTGCTGGTATTATGAAGCGTGATGCCGACGCAGCTTACAATGCCATTGAAGAATTACGGACCGGTCCTATTGCAATGCCGAGAGACCACGAGTGGAATAATTTTGTCGAAAATGATGAGCACTTCGTAGATCCAAGAATCCCGGTCCGCCAACCGCAGAACATTCACTACCCTGGGCGGGACAACGAGCTTGCATCAGAAGTGCGCGCTGGACTGCTTGAGCGAAAGAGCAAATACCTTAAAAGCTATACCCCAGGATGGTATGTATGTTTTATTTCTTTGGAACATTGAAGCTGATCAAGTAGGTATGTTCTCTCACCAACTCACCTACATGAGTTCAAATCGGCGGACAAAAGCCAAGCGCCTATCATGTCACTTTACCTACCTGAGCAAAAACTAGGGTCTCATTCGAATGAGGGTAGCTCTTCGAACAAGTTCATGCTGAAAGGGCGCCAGACCGGATCAATGCATCGCGGCCATTCATGGGTTTTCAGGGCAGAAAGTCATGAGACTATGCTCGCGGTCAGTTAATCCAGGCTTTGCTTTTGAGATCGATGCTAAATCTTGTGAATCTAGTGGTATGAAGATCTGAAGACATTGACAGAAAAGTCACCACAGGAGCGCAGTGCCTTCGTTCGACAACATGCGAGAAGCGTTAGTGGAACTTCTTTAAAATCTAAGACAGGTTCAGTGTCTTCGGACGGCAGTGGGCTGGGTGATGAAGATGAGGAGCCATTCAGCGCCACAGCCTCTTCCATCGCAACGCAGGGACCAAAGCAAGATACATTGCCACGGCGGCCCCAAGCAGGTGGGCGATTTCCTTCCGATCTTCAAGTCAACGCAGAACGAGGCTTACAAGCCCCTCTTTCACCATCTAGTGGAAGTTCCGGCTTCGGCGATGTCCAAGATGGCCATATAGCAGCTGTTTCAACTCTTCCAGACAGTGGTACCAGTCAAAATTATGGCGAGGCTTCTCTGAGTTCACCTACTCATGCAGCGATGGTGAATGCCGAGGCCCAACGAGACGGTATAAATCCTTATACTTATGAGCCAATCCAGCACCCTGTTCACCGCTCTGGTTCTCAGACCCAATCTGGATCGGCGGAGGCGGGCGCCGCAGGTGTGGGAGGTGTAATAGCAGGAGCTGCCGGGGCCAAGGTACATAACCACTACAGAGAAGGGGATGCAGATCTTGAACCCAGCTATTTTCAACAACAGCATGACCAGGCCGCCTTAGAAGCGTCGGCCATTGCAGCACCAGACACGTATGAAATGCATTCAGAGCAGCAGGCGGCACAAGAAGCTTTGGCCATTGCGGCTCCAGATATCCCACGCTCGGCGAGCTTGGTGTCTGGAGGGATGGCCCAGGGCGATGTTAGTCTTGCTACCACTAGTGATCTTCATTTGGGACAAACAACTACTACCGATTTTCACTCGAAAATTGAATCTGGGCCTGAAGATGCTGCTCGACCAGCCATAGCTCCCAGAATAAGCGTCACCACTATAAGCCAGCTGCACGTTCCCGGAGAATATCCCAAAGAGCCGAGAGGAACGGTGGACAGTGGCCTGCCGTCGTGAGTCTTTAATTTGCGTCTAAAGTCGTGTTGTATGATAATGCTGTTCGTTACGATTTCTGGGCGGTCTGGTTTTTTGGGGGGAGGGGGGGGAAGGGGGGAGCTGGGACTTTTCTGGACTTGGGATTTTTTTGGACGTTGAAAAATATGCATCATGGGTACATAGCAAAGGATGAGACTTAGGATTTCGTCATAGTGGACGTGATGGTAAAGATAGATGGAATAAATTCAAGGCCATTCCTTGGCTTGTAACAACAATGGCTGAAGTATACTTCGTCAAAATTACTGGCAATGACCATGATATCATACCCTTTTCGGAGCCAAATTTATCATAAACTTGCTTTTTTTTTGTTTGTGTTGAAGTCCACATGTTTGTTTAGTAAGTAACAGCTGCATCACACGATTTGTTAAATCGTTCGCTTCCATATTCACAAAAATAGGCCAGGCGATAAACTTCCTGGACCACGTGATCGAATAATACAGATACAGAATATCAGACCTGATGAGTGACAATAGGAGAGCTAGCGCATGGAATGGTTGAAATCGAGCCGAGGATGTGGTAGCATTGCATGTGTACATTGCAAGTATGTAATTAATAACCTGGCTCCCCACATATAAGTACCGGCGGGTGTGGAAGATTTTCAAGCGACGAGTGGTTTGGAACACAACAAATTTTGATTCGCGAGCATCCATCCAAACCCACATAGTAACCCCAAAGTTGGTGTGAGCGCCTTGCAAACATATGATGGATGATGATGATGAAACCCCGTAAGGTGACATCTTGATCTATGCTGGGAGTGGCTTCTGACGAACTGAGCACAGTGTCTTGTCGGGCTCAGCCTTGGATGCTTTGAAGGAATTTTATGCCGACCGCGATGCGCGGCAAAAGCAGTTTGAAGACCTCAAGGCGGGCGCCGAGGCCAATGCGGCTTTGAGCATGGAGACTTTCGCTGAGGATTGGAATCAATCTCAGTTTTGGGTACGACTTTGGTTGATGTTGCGATTCTCCTAGAACGTACTAACTCTCTGGTGCGGATGCAAAGTACTCTGACGAGACTGCTACACTACTTGCAGAACAATTGCTCCATGGTGCTGATGGATCGACCACCATCGCAGCCGTGTCTGCCCCAAGCGTATTCATACAGCTCAAAAACATTCTGGTCTGGTTCCGAACCCCTTCTATGTCGAGCAAGGTTGATTAGTTCCAGGCCAAGAGCGGCAAGGCCGACGATGAAAAACCCAAACTTTACCTACTGGAGTTTGATGAGAGGTTCAATGTCTTTCCGGAGTTTGTTTTCTACGACTTCAAAACCCCATTGAAGCTACCTGGTGAGTAAAGGCACGTCGTTTTAGAATGCTTTGGTGCTAAGTCATCCATGTAGTAAAAATGAGAGGGACCGTGGATCACATTATTTGTGATCCACCATTTCTCAGTGAAGAGTGCCAAACAAAAGGTGATATATTAAGCCTACAGGCCTTTGAATTGTGCTAATGTCCATTAGCGGCAATGACCGTACGATGGCTTTCGAAATGGAGCACCACAGCAAACTCCCTTGAAGCAGAGCAGCGTGCAGCGTCGAAACTCATCGTCTGCACTGGGGAGCGCATGGAAAAGGTTGTCACGAAGCTGTACCGTCCCCAAGGCCTTGAAACCACAACATTTGAACCTGTCCATAAAAATGGGTTGAGCAATGAGTTCTTTTGCTATGCAAACTTTGAGTGCGAGCAGTGGAAGTGGAGGTCGTAAGGTTAGTGACCAACAATTAACAAGAGAATATAACTATTTTCCGGTTCCATTCTTCTTTCGAGCCATGGGAAGTAACCATAGCTTCGAGGCTCTATCTTCAGAAACCCTCATCAATACATTACAATACAGCACGATTATTTATCCGCCACTTCGATGTTTCAGGAACCTCGCTGACCTTGTCCTCTGCCTGCAGCTTCCAGAGAACCTGCATGACACCGCCATGAGCTGGTAGGTGCAGATTCTCTGGGACGTCTTTATATATCACCTTGACGATGTCAATGGATGCCCAGGCTTCTGGCTCGCCAGCTAATATCTCGATTCCCGGTGATGACCTCGAGGATCTCAATACCTGTAGCACTTGATCCTCGCGTTGTTGTCTATGCCGTATGTATTCCACTATCTTGCTCGGTCCATCCTCAACTGCAGCTCCGTGCCCTGGGTAAGCTCGACCTTTAAATTGACCTTTCATGTTGTCGAGACTGCTCAGGTACAGTGCAAGATCTTCGAACACAGCAGTTCCATGCCCGAGAACATTGTCTCCTGTGAACATCGCATCTTCCTCTTGGAGGACAAAGGCCATGTGGTCATTGGTATGACCAGGCGAAAAGAGGGAGCGTATTGTGGCACCTTGTACCTGGAATTCTTGCCCGTCTTGGATATCTAGCAAGCCTTCACTTGGCTGGTGCTTGTAAATCTTTGTCTTTGGTGAAAAAGCGATTAAATCCTTGATCCCTCCAGTATGATCATGATGCCAATGAGTTATAACGGCTGTTTCAACCTCTGCTTTTTCACTTGCTAGTGTATCTATGAGGGCTTTGATCCAAGCTGGTTTACCTTCTCCAGTATCAATCAAAAGGCGTCGAGGCCCCGTACCAAGTACATAGGTATTAGTTCCTGCACGTAACAAGTCCATTAGAAGCGGGTTCATTTAAAGACTTTAGCGTTTAAATTTTCACCTTGTAGCGTAAACTGCACAGCTGAAGTTAGAAAAAGTCTCGCCCGAGGTGTAGATGTTTGCCTACCTTTCCGGGATTTCCTCCCAAAATTCGAATGACCGAGGGACTCAGTCTTTCGATGTCAGGTAAGTTTGTGAGTTGAGTAGCCATCTTCCTTATCGATGCTTGCATAGTATCTGCATCGGCATCAGTGAAGCTGGTAGCTAAGGTCGAGTGAGCAGCGAAGGACTAGATGTCGGGTAGAACTGCAGGCGTTCATCAACCGAGGCATGCAAAATGATGACCAAAGATTCGGCTTTCGTGTGAATGTTAGCAGAACTACCAAACGCAGAAACAATTCCAAAAAATTGTTGTAGATAACAGTAGTATGGGTAGTCAGGCAAAGTCAGACCATAGTAAACTGCAAGAAAACAATGATTATGGCAAGGGAAAGGCAGATGCCAGAATCATTTGGATTAGGAAAGCGCAATTACCTATCAGGCGACCCGACCGCCTTCGCGCATTCGGCAGAAATAAGCAAGTCCAAGCAACGCACAACTCGACATCCCACGCCCTCGACTTCTTTGATGAGCCTTGGTCTACTAGGTCACCACAATCTCGTAGGAATATTCGGGTAGATGATGCATCATGGGCTCTTCGAGACCAACAACACCTGCTTCACCCAAGATGGCGAGAGTCAAATCTCCCCAACCCGGTATGCCACTGTATGGCTGTGGTAAGGAAGACACGCGACAACCAACTCACCATCTACTGACATTGGCTACCAGAACATCTGCAAATGTTTTTGCAGGAGCCCGAACGAATGCAGAATACTATCCAGCACTATAAAAACTGCTTACGCGTTATCTTCGACAACACCCCTATCGTCCCGCAAACCTCCAAAACCGTTAAAGGACATGCCTTGACCTCACTCACGCCCAATTACCTTTGTCTGCAATGCACTACTACCACTACTGGGCAAGACCGTACAAGCCATGGCACTGAGACCAAGCACCGATTCTGTATGGTAGTTATACGGTCTTTCGAAAACTAGATACTGATTGTGTACAGACGTGGAGTCGAAAACCGGAAGCTTGTTCTGCCAGATGTGCGATGACTTCATCTTTGATCCCACCTTAGAAGAGCTGCGCATGAGGAAATTTGGCACAGGGTCGTTTTCTAGTAAGCAAAGTATGATCCCATACGTGCAGTTTCATTTGCAATGAGGACCGCGCAAGGCGCCTCCCTGATCGACAAGTTCAATGGTCTCGCCCATCTTATCATTGGTTGGCGTGCATTCTGTTTTGCCGCAACAAATGGGCTTCAATAGAAAATCTTAGATTTTTGAACTACTCAATACTGATAACACCCGTACAGCTCGAAAGCGGAAACACGAGGAGCTTTTTACTGGCACCGACAAAGAGGACCCAAACATTGCAACAAATACAACCGAAGCGTCTTGCCGTGCAAGCGGAGTCCGCGGAATATACAATATGGGGGCGACATGCTATATGAATGTGATTCTTCAGAGCTTTGTGCACAATCCCCTCCTGAGGAATTTTTACCTAAGCGACGGTCATCAGGGTAGTGACTGTAGCTATAAGAACTGTATGAGTTGTGCGATGGATGATATGTTCCAGAACTTTTATGCCGAAGAAACCACAACGGGTTATTCTGCATCGAATATCCTCGCAAGCTTTTGGCTCTCAAAACGCAAAGCTTATGAGGAACTGGCAAGTAATAAGGAGCAAGACGCTCACGAGTTCTTCCAATTCTTGACGGAAGAACTTCACGAGATCAATGGTGCAGGAAGACCGTCTAGTGTTGAGGATAGTCCTGCGTCGAAGCGGATGAAGAACGGTACGGAGCAGGGATGCAACTGCATTGTTCATCAAACGTTCTACGGCAAGCTGCAAAGCACCATCACATGTCAGAGCTGCGGCGATGTTAACACATCGGTCCAAAGCTTTCTCGACCTCAGTCTGGGTCTGGAACTGCTGTCAAAGAAGAAGAATGTGAAGGGCGGCTTGACCAAAGGGGCACCGTTAACATTACAGAAGTGTTTAGATGAGGAGTACATCCGACCTGAGAAGTGCGAGTATAGCTGCCACAACTGTGATACTCAAGAGGCTAAGAAGCAACTGAGCATCAAGCGGCTGCCCAACGTACTTTGCATTCAGCTGAAGGCAAGTAATGGATGAGCAATCTTGGGTGTTGTCGCTAACACGTTCACCTCTAGCGGTTCAAACAAGGAAGTTCTGTTGCTTCCAAGATTGATACTAAAGTCTCGTTTCCCTTGAAACTTAATATGTTACCATATACCAATCGTGCGAGGAGTCAAGATACGCGACAAAACTACGAGCTAGCCAGATCCTGCACATACGAACTGCAAAGTGTGGTTGTGCATGTTGGCAATCTCGAAACTGGTAAGACTGGCCTTATGAGCATTCCGATTCTATACTGACTCTACAGGCCACTATGTTTCATACTCTCGTGTTGGAAACCAGGTGAGTAATCGAAGCGTTTCCCAGCGGCCTTGAAAATTGGCTAATTTCTGGCAAAGTGGTTCAAATTCAATGACCATAACGTAACTCTAGCATCCAAGTCGCAAGTATTGAACGAGCAAGCATTTCTTCTTTTTTATGTGATCCAGTCACTAGCATAGCTTTCGCGGGGAAATAAAACGAGGATGATGGGTAAAATAATGGAAAGGCAGGCATGGCATTGCCAAGGCGTTTGGCAGCGAGTATCATATGTACCTATACCCATGGCTTAAATCGACATGGGTTTGAATAATGATGAATCAAGAGGAAAGCGCTGTGCCGTGGGTGATGTTGATGGCCTACGCCCCGCGACGGACAGACGTGGCAGGGGCCAGTGATTTATAACGCACGTATGCGGTTGGCTTTATATCTAATCCATCTCCGTAGCCGACTTTCAAATGTCATTGACCTCGACCAACATACGTGTAGTTGTGGGTGTAAGTATAACGGAAGGGTACTAATATTGTGGGGGCAAGAACCGCGAGGAAGGTAAGTAAGTATGAAGCAGAAGCAGTAAGAATGGAATTTATTCGGGTGGGATGAAGTCTATTCTAGCGACCGAGTCAATGGAAACGCGAGCTAGCTAAAATACAGTATCTGCGTTAGAAAGAGCTTGAGCTTAGATAACAAGATCTTCCGTGTAGCTTATTAGCTGCCGGGTTAAGGAGAAGTGGGAAAGGCAGTTTTTGAAGTCTTGCAACTCATCCGATGGAAGGCTAGGGGAATGAAAGAGAAAGAAGGAAAGAAAAAGGAAGAGGGAAGAAAGAAAAAACGATGAGGTGCAAACAAGCAAGCAAGCGGGTGTTTCTGAAAAAGAAGATATGCCTGCGCTCTTTCTCACGAGTCTGGTTGCTCATTTTTTCTTCTCTTTCTTTCTTTCTTTCCGGCGGTCACCTCATTTTCAGGTCATCATTAGGTTTCCATGTGGGGATAGGATGTAGCATCCGCGCTTACCGAGTTCCATGGGTTGGTACAACTTGCGGTATACCTGAGGTACACATCATCAATCACCTAGTAGGGACAGAAAGAGAGAGAGAGAGAGAGGAAAATATAGCAAGGATGTAGTGGTCATCACTTAGCTAATGAACGCCGGAAAGCGGTATCAAAGAGAGAAAAGAGGCGGGCGGGGGCAGAAGAAAATTTATTATCCCATCGCTAGGGACGAGTAGAGAGATGCTTTGCGGCTAGAATATAGTGAAGTGGGTTGACGATGGCTGGAAAGTCCGATGATGAGGGTTGTGGTCGATCGATCGTCCTTGGCTAACGGGTACGGGACTGCACGGCACTGGATTGATTACACAGCAGCAGCACCCACCGAGCCTCGCCATGCCATGTGGTTTGTGTTCTTGGACTGCATGGATGGAAATGCATTTGCTCTACTACGTGGTGGTATGAGTGGGTCGGAGTTAGGATGGTTTCAACCCCCGAGCGTGCGAGCCAACAAATTGACTCTTTACGGAGTATTCGACAGGAGTTTGGGTCAGAAAGAGGAGATGTTTGGGCAACTGGGCTCCGCAGTGCAGCAGCCGTGTAAGGCGAAGACGGCGGCGAGCAAAGTCGGCTGATTCAAAACACCGGCACATGGAGGGGGGGGGGAGTAATACTGACAGGATTGGCATGTTTATTGCAGGCAGGCATGTTGGTATATCTTCACTCAATCCAGGACTTTGCCAAGAAACCTGTGCATACGGCACGCCTTGGATGCCGTCTTCCGTCCTATCCTTTGGCTGGCCCTCCCAACAATCATGCTCGACGCCCGCAAGCCACCAGCTGCGGCTTTGACTTGCATCACCGATCGCGCTTTCTTTATCTGCTGATTTTCACACCGTTTTCCCATAGAGGGGCAGGAGGTGTGGTCCGGTGCTGACTTACATGGGAGCTATTGGAGCTTGAGATGGTGGTGACGGCGGTTGCGAAGGAGATGGGGTTGTGAGTTTGGGGGGGGGGGACTACAGAATGCGATGCATCCGAAGTACAGGATAGAGCATACTGGATTGTTTCGCAAGGATGCATGAGCCAGACGGAAACTGACGCCAGCAGAAAACGGAGTCATAATGATGGCATGGCATTGAGCATCTTACGTTGGTGACGACTATAAAGTTGAGGCTGGAAACGACGACGGACGGTCAGGAAGGTAGGGATAAGTAGGGTAGGGATACGTAGGTAGGTAGGTAGGTAGGTAAGTAGGGCAGATGACTGGGTAGGCAACAAAAGTCCGCCCAGTGCCGTCCCGGAGGGGTAGTAGTCGATGGGAGTAGTTACAAACGTCCGTAATAATGTAGTAGAATTAGGTGTAGTTAGAGTGAGTATGTAGTACAGTAGGGTAAGCTGTCGCAAGCACCGAGGAGCTGTCTCCGCAAGTACCGGGAACTTCGGCAGCAGGGATGGCGGATGGTTGTGTGGTGGGCCAATGGCCGCGCGAGGCTTTTGGCGCCGCAGTCTCGACGTTCGACTCGCAGCCGGACCCAAGATGACATGGCTCAGCCTTGTCGTCCAGCGTGGTCCGTGGTCGGTGGTCTGTGGTTGATTTTCTTGTCGTTCCCTGCTGTGGGTGTGGTCTGTAGGTAGTACTATCCTGTATGTCGTACGGATGCAGCACCCTTACCGTACCTTCTTCGGTCAGTCCCGCCTGAGCCGTCTGTACCGGAGAGATGTACACCGGACGGCCTGCGTTGTTCGTGGTCTGCATTCCATCCTCAGCACAGCACAGTGCAGTGCAGTTACAGTGCAGTTACCCTATTCCTCAACTGCTTGCGGTGCGGCTTCAAGCTCTACGGCACTCACTCACTCACTCATTTACTTATCTACGTACTTACTTATTTACCTACCTACCTACCTACCTACCTACCTACCTACCTACCTACCTATCCATCTATCTCCTACCTATCTTCCTACCCTCCACCAACCCCAACTCCCAAGCTTTCTGACATAAGACAAGACAATGGCCGAGACTGAGACTGAGAAGCACTGGACTCCTCGTCGCCCTTACTCTCACCCTCACCCTCACCTGCTCGGATTCTCGGCCTGTGCCAAGAAACCAGCCAGGCAGGCCATTCATTTGCAGCATTACTCATTCAACCACTCCCGATGAAGCCACTGCACCAGCACCAGCAACCAACTCCAGCACCTGCTGCTGCTACCTGTCTTAACCCTGGCTGCCTGACCGACTTCTCCATGCACGGTCCAAACTGCCCAAACTCCGAACTGACCTGACCTGACCGGACCGAGACCAGATCAGACCAACGTCATGCCGCCCTCACAGTTGCTTCTTTTTTTTCCCCTTCTGCCTTTGCCAGCTCCCCCGGCCCATGCTTCTCACCTTGCACCTTATTTATCACCTATCCGCGCGCTTCTTTATTACCTTTATCCTTTTCCCTCCCGTGCCCTCCCTCAGCTCTCTTCCTCTTACTCTGCAGCTGCTTCTACCTGCCGCCGAAACTGTCTTTCTGGCGCCCATTACCTTCCCCACAAACCTTCATGAAGCCCTCAATAGCCCTTTCTCCTGCCTTCACCGGCATCGCCCTTCTAGCTCTGGTTGCCGTCGCTCGCAGTCATGAAGATCACCCTGCGGCTTCCGAAGCTGAGGACATGGCCATGAGCATGGGCGCTGCTGAGTCGGCGTCTTCTCCGGTGCCTTCTGCCACCGCTGATGCTACCCATTATTATCAACTCCAGGAATACTCCAGCTTGCTCTTGGCGCATATCCTGCTCATGACGATAGGTTGGGTGTTCGTACTTCCAGTTGGTGAGTAGTTCGGAAGTCAACCGCTCTGAGCCCTACTAACCGTGCCCCCAGGTGTAATGCTCTCCATCGCTCGCTCGCGCTTCAGTCTACTTGCACAGTTCGCCTTCCTCGTCCTCAACTCCGTCGCCGTCTTTCTCATCACCATCTACAATGCCAAAACTCCCGATTTGTATCCCAATAACGCGCATCACAAGCTGGGTTGGTTATTGACATGGGTTGTCAGCGCACAGGTGGTGATGGCGGTGATTAGTAGGTATACTGGGCGCAAGGATGGCAAGCCCGATACGCCTTTAGAGGAGCGCGAAAGCTTTATTCCGGTATCTACCTCGGCCATGGCAGAGCACCAGCGTATACACGATCTACGAAGTGGTCATTTCCGCTTCTCGAATGATAGCGGCCAAGGCACGGAGCCCAATACTGAGTCTCTCAGAAGCCAGTCAATCTCCTCTGGAAATGGAGAGGAGGAAAATCTGACTGACATTCGTCGAGAATACGAAGACGAATCCTTTCACCAAGTCGAAAAGCCCGGAATCTTGCGCGGCAGCCGGATGGACCGCTTCTTATCCAAGAAGCTTCCCGGTCTACTATCCTCCCGTGCCTTGCAAGCATTTCACTTGATCTACGATGCCATTGATCGTTTGATCCTGATTCTGGGGTTTGTCGCGTTGATGACCGGCTGGATCACATATAGTGGTATCTTTGTAAGCATCGAGCCCAAATTTAACTAGAAAGCACACTAACCTCCGCTGAGATGGGGCAAGAGGTCTTCAGTGGTCTCGCACATTTTATAAAAGGTGGCGTCTTCTTCTGGTACGGAATCTTGACTCTTGGGAGGTGGGCTGGCTCCTTTGCGGATCTCGGCTGGGTGAGTACAAAATATCCGTCGCTTAACTTATCGGGAAGTGGCTACTAATATTCGTTTAGGCGTGGAACATCAAACCTACCAAGGCACAGAAGGCGAATCGACCATCTGCGGAATTCGTCGAGAGCTTTCTCATCTTCTTTTACGGCTCTACCAATGTATTTCTCGAACATCTGGCGGCCTGGGGAAAAGAATGGTCCCCACAGGATCTCGAGCACATATCCATCACGATCATGTTCATTGGAGGAGGATTGGTGAGTCCCATTATCATTGAAGGAGTATGGACTGCGAGACTAACAAGTACCAGTGCGGTATGTTGATCGAATCGCATGGGATCCGTAACCTGCTGAATGCTACCGTGTCGCAATCACCAAGCCCAGTGCATCTCCAGTTCTCATCGGATGACAATATACTCTTGGAGCAGCCGAAGAGCTACAGAATCTCAATGAACCCACTTCCGGCTCTGATCGTTTTGCTGTTGGGATTGATGATGAGCTCACATCACCAGCACTCGATGATTTCATCCATGGTCCACAAGCAATGGGGCAATCTCTTAGTGGGTGCAGCTTTTGCTCGCGCCCTTACCTACATAATCTTCTATCTCGCACCACCAACCTCGATTTTCCCAGGAAGGCCACCTTCTGAGTTGATTACCGCCTTCTGCTTGATGGCAGGAGGTACTATTTTCATGACTAGCGTAGGTGTCTCCGTACCTCATCGATTAACTTTGCTAACATGGACCAAAAGGCCAAAGACACAGTTGCCATCATCGAGAATAACGACCTGGATGCCATGTTCATCTTTACTGTTACTATGGGAATTATCACGTTCCTCATGGCCTGGATTGTGCTGGTCATCGCCATAAAAGGCTGGGCTGTACGAAAGGAGCGAAGATCGACTTTTGCGTATTAAACGAACAGAATATGCGTGCATGCAATCTCCACATACGGGGGTTTCACTTCCAAGAGCGTGGGTCGGTAGTTGGAAACCGACATGACGTAATGATGATGATAAATGGGAGTTGGGACGAGGAAGAAATCACGATGCAAAAGGTCACCTGAATTCGTTCCGACAGGATGTTTCTGTTTTCCCACCGGGCTGCGTTATACGCAGCAAGGTAAATCGAGATGGAGAGAGGAGTTTATCGGCGTTCAAATACCCCTTCTTTAGTATCATCTTTGCGCTAGGTTTTACTTGTGCGCATTTGGGCTCGGTTTGCTTGACTTGGCTTGGGTTTTTCGACTTTAACCATTCATACCCCTTCTCCATGACAAAAGAATTCATGGATAGAACTTACATAATATTGGTCGGTTGGGTAGATGTTATAATTCTAATCATGAACAAGAATGAGCCTCTGGGTATTGTTAGTGTTATAATATTTTTCTTTATCTAAATGTGTTATGCTCGATTCTTCATTATGCAATGGTCTCCATGAGAGAAGCTGAAACAGTTTCGGCCTCTCAGATATGAAAAGTAGTTTCTCTTTTCCTAGGACGAAGCTGTTGATAGTCTGCCTATAGGTTCGTGGAAACATCAACGACAATACTACATGCTGATTCTCTCCCAGCATCAACAAGCCCCTTTAGCTGATCCGCTAGGTCTGTCCGTGGGTACTGGAGATGTCCAAGTCTTCGCAGGCGTGACAAGAATACACAATCACAGAGACTCATGAAACTTGTGACCTTTTAATTCCTCTCAAGTTTGACAACTAGATCTCATGCTTATAAAAATATATCCTCCCATGAAGGCTCTCGAGCCTCTAACCATAAACGCCTATAGATGCAGTCTGGGAACAAAACATTACCTCGCCCTATTCCAGAAACACAAAAGCAAAACAAAATATCAAAGAAAAGACGAGAGACAAGATCCAATTAACGCCTACGCTGCCTGCGAAAATGCTAGAGAAACAGGAGGGTTTATTTTCCTGGGGACGGATCAACAACTACGTTTTGTCACTACTCTCCAATAGGGCTTTCTCCATTTCCTGATGCTGCAATAGTCTTCAACTTTGTACGACGCCGAGGCGGTGCTTGGGGAGGCAGCTTCTTGACTGTACCATTCACAGCCACTTTAATGGGTGGCACAGGAGGTGGTGGATGCCTCCGCTTCTTTTCAACCTTCTCGCCCTCCTCATCGTGCAGGGACTCATCAAACTCTGCTTTCCGGCTGGGCGTCTGAACGCCAGGCTTTTCCGATACGGCAGCTATATCGACAACACTGACAGAACTAGCTGATTGTGATGGTGAAAGACTTATACCTAGCAGCTTCCGTGCTACCTGGCCGTCGCTGATATCTTCTTCTTTTAACCAAGAGACTTTAGCCACTCGCTCGACCAATCGAACGGTCGTGTCATCCGCTGGCGCGAAATGAGCATTGGCCGATCCGCCAAGGAGGGACAGGACCTTAAGAATTTCGTCTCTCTTATAGTGTGGTGGTTGGCTTAACTGGGTATGTGCTAGCAATGGATGTAGTACTCTCAAATACGTATGCCTCAAGGAGACAAGCTCATTGGGGAGATCAAGGAGATTGCGGATGATGACATCTAGAAGGACTCGCAAGTCGTTTGTGTAGAAGTACTCATGGGTGGCTTTGGTAGTGAAAAGAAGGTAGAGAAGCTTCAGGATCAGGAGTTGTAGAGACGTCTCGGTCTCCCGATTCAAAAGCAGGATGATGTTTTCTCCAAAGGTCATGTATGAAGGTCCCTGCAGACTGAGAACCTTGATGACTCGGTTTGTCAATGGCTGCACTGGCGATTCTTCGGCCGTAGAAGTGGTCGATGCTACCATATATTGCTCATTGAGAACCAACTAGCAGGATATTAGATTCACCCAGATGTCTTCAATTTACTCGGACTTACTAGCACACGAATCACTGGGTAGTGGTAGGGATCTTCAACGTCATCAGAGTATTCCTCGATGATCTGGAAAAGACTTGCGACAAAGTCATCATCCACCTGACCAAGATCCTCCGTACTGAGGCGCTGCATCCTTGACATTTCATATAGCAACTCCAGAAGCAGCCTGTGAAGTCTTGCATCGTCTCTCTTGCCCAGTTTGACTAGCTCAATCAATCTAGGAAATGATCCCTCGTTATTCATCATCTCGAAAGTTGTTTCATCGGCCCGACCGTCAGAAAGCAAAAAGCTGGCGACAACCTGCAACGTAGCTGGCTCATCTTCTTGCAAGAGACAGTATACGATCTGTCTCCGCACATAGTCTTTGTTCTCCACAAACAGCTCGCTCGCCAATAGCTTTTCGCAGCATCGCGCGACCTCTTCTTCAGAGTGCAGGTATTCATCTTTGAAATTCGTGGTAAAGTGGAGATAGGATCGCAAAGTGTTATCGATCAATTGGTGAGTGGGGCATTTGGCAGACACAATATCGTGGAGTTCTGAAGACCAGGACAAAAGGTTAGGCGCATCCTCACGACATGAGTTGCTTGCGACATATGTACGCACCTTCCCAGAATTGCTCTTCGTTGTCGAGAGAGTAGGAGACTTCAAACTCCTCCATGGTTGCGAGTGATGGAGAGGGCGATATTATACACTACCGTGAGAGCATCCCGGCCCCGTCGCGACAACACAGAAGAGTAGATGTCTCTGGCGTGTGCTCCTCTGTAGGATGTTTCCTCAGGTGTGGAGTTTGAGGTTGTCTGGTGGCCGTACGTATCATGCGCCGGCGAGGCTGTACAAGCGGCAACGGGTATCGCCTTTGCACGTGAAGCGAGCCTTGCATGGCGGGCCACCATACGGTCTGGTCTCATCTCGGTCTCGTATCTTGATCTTAGATCGCAGAGTAGCTACTGTTCAGGCACAGGTTGTTGATTGATTTTTTTACTCGCTCTTGCATTTGAAACAGAACCTCATTTGTCTGCTACCGTCAGATCCTGTCTATGCTACTGGACTGCGATCTTGTGATTGGTGTCTCAAGAGATGCGGCATGCACAAGGGATAAGTTCATTTCTCTACGAGAGGATGTTTCAAGCGTATCACAAATATCAGAATCCATTCCATCTTAAACTCCTTCCTAACATTATCATCAAACAACGCTTAACCAAACTGAAATCCTCCCTGAGCAAATTTGAAGTTGAATTGCTGTCCTCCACCACCGCTGTGCTGGAACGGCATTCCCCCGCCGCCACCAAATGGATGATGACCGTGGAATGGTTGCTGCCGTTGCGACTCGTGATCATTCGGATCATCGCCTCGGTCGAATCTTGCCTTCAATTCAGGATCACTAAGAACTTCATATGCCTCATTGACGGAAGCCATCTTCTTTTCAGCGTCCTCCTTGCTGATTCCTTGCTTGTGCGCCTTATCCGGGTGATGAATCTTGACCATTCGTCTGTAGGCTGCTTTGATTTGCAGCTCGTCTGCATCCCGGGGTAGCCCAAGGACCTTGTAGTAGTCTTTCGTCTTGCTGCGCTTCAATTCAATTTGTGCATTCTGTAACAGGCCGTTGATCTGCTGGGCTCCAGGATGGTGTTCTTTGGCCGTGTTCAGTACGTGAATTGCCGCCTCAAAATTTTCTTCTTCCATGTGCACACGAGACTTGGACAACAAACCGTGAAGAGAATGCTCGTTGTATCCAAGCGCCTCTTCACACCATTGCGCAGCCTTCTTACTGTTTTTCATCTATCAAAGCTTAGTATTTGCAAATTTCCCATGGAGACCTTTAGACTTACCTCGTTGTACGCCTCGCACACCATCTCTACAACCCTGGTAACAAGCTCATTTGGTGCCTTTGGAGGGATTACCCCAGATTCACGTAGCTCCTTTACTTCATCCTTGACCTCCTGCACCAAGCCAGCATCTTCACCAGAGGGAAGCAGTAATTTGACACCACTGGAGTATTGGTGCTTCTCAAAATGCTTCTGCACCTGGGCGAGTGTCTTTTCCGTGCGCTTTTCTTGCCGGTAGAGCTTCTTGCACGGCTTTGAATCAGGATCCGAGTGCAAGCACTTCCTGAGTTGATCCATACCACGCTCCAGATCGCCCAAGGCGTAGAAAGTGATAGATGAAATCTGCAGATGCGGATCTGTACGTCCTGGCTGCATCTGCAAGACATGCTTGAGATCGCTCATTCCTTCCTCGACTTCGCCTCGCTCGAATCTGCAATGGGCCCTAGTTTGTCGTAGTGGTAGCAGTCTGCTCGCGACCATAATGGCGACACCCGACTGAGTTACACATTCTTCCCAGTTACCGGCCTTTTCTGCATCTGCCGCCAAAGCAGCTGCACCTTGCGCTTCGCTCAGTTCCGCTAATTCCTGCTCTGGGGGATTGCTAGTCGCCAAATAGTCCTTCTTCGCAGCATCCCATTCTCCATTCTTTGCCTTTATCTTCGCACGCTGAAGGAGAGCTCCCTCAAACCCGGGCTTGATTGTAAGAACCTTGTCAAAGTCCTGAGTGGCTTGAGGAGTCCTCCCCAGAGAGAGATAGGTTGCTCCTCGGCGAAAGTACGTAAGATAGTTCTCCGGGTCTCGCGAAATAGCAATGTCGTAGTAAGTCAGCGCATCGTTCGTCTCGCCTTTGGCAAGGTGAGCATTGGCAGAGGCGAGAAGGGACGAGATAGGTGTATCGGAGGGGATGTCTGTGGGGGAAACGAGGGCGTGCACCAACAAGTTGGAGGACACAAAGGTAGCTGCGAAAGCGAGGGCGGACACTCGAATTATCATGGCGATCAGCTGTCTTAGATCAAGATGTGTGTTAAGGAAGATACATGGAGAGCGGCAGAAGAGGACAATCCTAAATTTGAACCTCCTGGGGGCGTTGACAATATCTACTCGCCAGGTGGCCACTACGGGAGGGAGATACAGATCTAGCCCCCTGTCAGACACTTTCAGCCTTGCGCTAATCCTGCTTGCAGATTAAGCATTCATGCTATTATGCCCTGTTAGTTTGCGGCGCGAATGCCAAGAGATCGAGATCAGAAAGTCACGAAGTCACCCAGTCACGAAGCCACGAAACACCACCGCCGTCTCTAATGGCACATCTCTCTCCATCGGCTGTCTTCTCGCCCTCCATAGCCCGTCAGCAACAGGCTGCGGCCAAAGACTGGAATTATGTCGACTCCTGGCTCAACACGAAATTCCGCGGCAAGGCTCCGCCCATCTTCGAGCGGAACAATGAGACCTTGAAAGCACTCCTCGCACTTGCCGCCTGCAATGAAAGCGCCGACGAAGAACGTGAGCTTCTTGCGAAAGTTGAAGTGAAAGCTTTGGATGCCTTACACGCGGCTGAGGAATCGGATCCAGACCGCGAGCTGCAAGATACTCTCGAGGCCTCCCTCCCGTCCGAAGGGGTAGCAAGTTTAGACACACTCTCAGCCTTAGGAATCGTACTTCAACAACCATTTCCAGAAAGTGAGAGGCTTGCCAGCGGGATTATTGACCTCCAAGTACGAACATTCGAGCTGGAACAGACCAGCGATCGCGTCGCTGTTCTTGAGAAGTACCTGAATGAGGAGCTTGTTCGGATCAATATTATGATTGAGGAATTACAAAGCGATGTGTACCAACCGTCTTCGGATCTGGCGAAGCAGACTCTCGATTATCAACGACGAACGAAGGCGCTAGCTGCAAAACTACCCGAACTCAAAGACCGAGCTGCTGCGCTTTCTGCAACAGCTGGAAAGCCAAAACACACCATCGAGGAGGTGAAGGTAGAGGAAGAGAGGTATAAGACCCTGATGGGATCTGTAAAGGAGTTAGAGGTACAGGTAAAGACATTCCACGGCCTACCACATGATACGGACTTGGCTAGGTTGGAATTGGAGCAATTGAGAGCAGAGCTGAGAGACCTCACGCAACAGAGAGACAGCATGTTTGAAGGGCTAGTAGAGCGAGAAAGTCCCCAAAAGCCAAGATGATACTTTGATGTTGTGCTCTATTATAAAACAAACAAACTCGCTTGCACGCTTGATTCCAAGACCTAACACAAATGTATGCATACCTTTCCCATCAAAGTCACCGCTTCGGACGAGAACCGGAAACGGCACCTCCTAGACGCCCAAATTTGCCTAGACTGCTTCTCGACTGCTTCGCCGCTTGTGATGTTCCCACTGCTGGAGGATCCTTGGCAGGTACCGAGGGGCCTTGCATGCGTGTCATGCCCTGAAAGCCTCGAGCATCTAGACCTTCGCCAGCCCTGACATCTACCACGCCGAGTCCATCGTCAAGGTCTCCACCAGGTCGCTGTGCCCGTCGTGCTTTCTCCTGCACACTTCTGAATTTCTCAAGAAGCTCGCTCCATCTGATGCCTTCGTCTCTTCCCTTAAGTCTGTTTGACCGATCAAAATTTGAGGGGCCAGCCGTAGACGGCGCGCTAGATGATGAAGAATGAGTCTCCGTATTGCTGCTCTTCTGACGTTGATGATGGGATTGGAAAGTAGAAACCGCCTCGGTGACGCTATTGTTACGAGATTGAGATACGTACGTTCGGGGTGCAATGTGCAAAAATCCTATTGCACTCACACTATTAAGTCTATTTTTCAATGCTGCAAATGCCGAAGACTGTGGAAGAAGCATGAGAAGGCCATAAAGACACTTGTAAAGATGGGGATGTTTCTCGGGCTCCAGTAATTGAAGGCGGAGGTCTGCAACCCAAGTCAGTGGTATCTAGGCTATTCTAAGGAATTCAACATACATGTGAAAACTGGAGACTCGAGAAGTTGTACAAGCTTGTCGATTTGGATTAGCATGTTCACGGTCATCTCGAGCTCCGCACTGTGATCAAGTCAGCATGATGAAGCCCTCCAGGAAACAAACCTACAAGATTTGCAGTAGATTGTAGGCCTGTTCATAAGCCTGGGCGAGGAGACACAAAGAGAATGTAGCTACGGCGTTGTAGCACCACGATCTAAAAAGCGCAACAAAAAATGTCTGGCCATCCTGCTTCAATTAGCAAGAATTTCATCTCTTATACGATGGATTACCAACTTTAGTTTCGAGATTGCGGAGCCTTTTTCGAAGCTCAGCAAGCTCGGGTGCGGTGATTAGGTTATTGTTTAAGTTTTGAACCATGATACTAGCAAACTCGAGGTCCTCCTCCTTTTCTATACAGTCAGCAAGTGTACGGTAAATGCGTTCAGCACTAAGGCTGACACAAAGTTGCCGAATTATCAAGTTTCCCCGCGTTTCTAGAAGTTTTCGGTCAGTAGAAAAGAGTTGGAGAAGGTTGACCATGAAGGAAGTAAAGTAGTCGTCTTCACTGTTTCGTGAGATCTGAGACAATAATTGTAGATCTCTAGTAACCACTGCCTCAGCGGGATCTGATAAGGTTTTTAACAGTGCTGGAAACGTGCCATCATTGAATGCCAAAACCTTGCGAGGAGCTTTTCGGTGCAGCATGAGCAGCCAGGTTAGAGCTGCAACTCTTGTAGCCTCATGGTCGTTAAGAAAAAGAAGAGTGAGCGAATTTACAGCAGCCGCATAATCTAGATCAACTTGGGGTAGAGGTGGTGTAGGTGTGGAAGGTTTATTGTACGGTGGAGGTGGTGTTTGAACTTCCGATGCCCTTGGGTCAATTTCTCGAGAGCCCGAGAGCGAACCGCGAGTGGTTGATGAAGAGTCCCGACCTTCTTTCTTATCATTTCCGGCATCTTTTAGAGCAGTCGTTGGTACCCTCGAAGGTGGTCTGGAGCTGTTTGCTTCGGAAGGCGCCCCTTCGTCAGACAAAGACACCACATAGTTCATCAAAGACGTATTCACCCGTCCCGCGGCCTGTCTTATAGTGTCCACGCCGCTTGCCATTGCTGGAAGTAGGTGTGCCAGTATTTTAGGAGCAAATGGAAGTACCTCCTCAGGGCAAATTTCAAGGAAATCAACGATCCACCGTAAAGACTCTAACAAGCTATCTTCTTCTGTTTGAGGTTAGTATACGGGCAATATGATGAGATACGCAAGAAATACCTAGGGGGGAATCCAGATTGGCAGTAAGAATCTCAAGAATCTCTTTGAAATTGATTTGAACATCTTGACCAGGTACCCAGTCGTCATCGCTGCTCACATCCTTCTCATCAGGTTCTGCATTTGAGTCATCGTCATCTCCTGGCTCACGAGCCATATCCATACTGTCACTATCTAGTGAGCCAGATCTCTTCCGCTTCGTATCACTCCGTGACTTGCGGCTCTCTTCTATGCCCTTCTTCAGACGTGATATACGCTTGATCTCGCTCAAAAATCTCTCCAGTGCCCCTTGAGTTGCAACGTGAACATCGCGATTCGGATCGCTTAAGAATTTGAAGAGTCCACTTAGAAATTCCGGAAGATAGGCAACAAGCTCCAAATCTGGGATGGAGTCAAGCAGAGTAATCCAACCTACGAGAAAGGTCCGCGTAAATGGATTGATAACATAGATTCGTTCTTTGAGCAGGGGAATAAATCGAGGAAGGGAGAATGCCGTAGGCATATCAGTCGAACCGTCCTGAGAGCCCCTGTCTTCGTCATCTTGAGAGTGCTCGTCGGAGGTGTGCAGAATGGAAACATAAGTGGCTGCAGATTCAGACACGATGTCCTTAATTAGTCTATCTAAAAGTTCCGCTCCGTTTTTCACCGAAAGTTCTGAGTCGGCACCAAGCTGCAGTCCGGTTAATATTGGGGGTTGGATACGATGAAGTCAGAACATACTTTGCATAAGGCGTCAAAAATATAGTTGAAATATGGCAAGACCTCGCCCTTAGCCACCTTTGCGATGTTGTACATGCTCTCACAGGCATAGTAGCGGACTCGTGCATCTTGATCAGTAAAGCAAGCAAGGACTGGAGGCACGATCTCGTCCAGATATCGAGCCAGATCCTAAAGAGTCAGGCAAGGCTCCGTCAAGCTTCAAATTGTAGGGACACTTACAGGACCCAGGGCAATCGCAGCGGCAGCCAGACCTATCAGACCACCATTTCTGGCATGAGGCTGATGGACAGCATAGGCATAATCATTACATAGTTGCTGGATGATTTTCTGGATTTTATCGTAGTCCTTGGCGGCAGCGTGCTCCCGTATCACTCTTTCGAGGCTATGAGGACGCCGGTTAGATCCTGCGGCGAGCATTCGGTGGGATTCACTTACTCCAGAGCGCCAACCTTCCTCTTATCATAGAGCTTGTCATTTAACGCACGTTGGATGCTTTGATCCATCTTGAGAGTCTATGTTTTGGTCGAGGACATGATATGTAACGTGATCGGCGGCAGAGCGTTGGTTGCGGCTCAGCGGTGGCTGTCTTGTCGTCTTTGGACGGAACAGGTCAACACAGTCGGACTGCAAAAAGAAAGCAACGCCAGCAACGTCTTGAAGCACGTGAGGATTGATTCAGATGTACCGAGTGATGAGGTGCAGTCGGGGTCGTGCAGGTGCTCAGAGTCGGCGCCAGTAGCACAAGAGTAGCAAAATCACGATGTATGCATGCACCACCCCTGACCGGTCCTAGATGTCGTAAAGGCGGTGCGGGAGAATGGCAGTGATGGGACGGTGGCACGACAATCGGGCGTGTGGGGAGACAGGCGTCGATGTCGAAAGCCTTTGTGCAGTATCAAGGGAGGATTTCTTCCTTGGCTCGTTCCGTCCGCGATTAACAGACCGTCGTTTACTTCGTAGTAAAGTCAAGTCAAGTCAGTCAAGTCAAGTCTCGACTCGACCGACAGACCGAGCCATTGCATGCCAGCCACGACAGGGATAGCTCGCTTCTGACTGCCAACTCCACACGACCGATGTCACCTCAGTAAGGCAAAGGACGGAATATTTTCTGTCTTGTCCTGCCTTGTTTTCCCTTCTCATCTGTTGTGTTGCACTGTCCTTCCGTTGCATCGAGTGAGTGTACCGCGTGGTGTAGCACCAACTCTGACTTCTGGCTATCTGGCTCTACAGCGACGGGCCAATCTCTCATCGCACCACACCACCGGAACCCAGCTGGGACGTAAAGTTATCGTATTGCCGCATACAGTAGTAGAAACAGAGTAGGCCGCGAGTAACACTTTCTAGCAAGCACCGAGAAAAAGAAATGAGAGAACGTCCATCTCCGATTCGCCATTTCTCCAAAACTCGATCGAGATAATCAAACTCCATGTCAGACACCCTGGAGTGTCCTGGCTTAACGATACACTAATGGCCCGTACTCTTTCTTACACCCATTAAGACAGTATTTAGAATCAATTACCCATTATCCCCATTGCCCTGATGCCCTCAATCGCAGTAATTAGGACCTTCCCTCGCGCCTTCTCCTGTCACTCTTATTATCTAGATCCAGGCCAGCAGATACTCAGACAAGAGGTACGAATAGCATGGTCCGGGGTGAAATCCTTTGGTTAGGTACCACCACTTGACGAACCACCACCACTACCTCCTCCTCCTCCGCCTCCTCGGCTCTGATTTTCTCGCTCCTTCTTTTCTTTTGCATCACGATGCTTTTTGGCCGCTTTACTGGCACTCTCGGCTTCACGGGTCTAGAGGATGAGTGTTAGTTGTAGTACATGGAAGTGAATGCCTTTTATACGATACTTACACCAGGCCGTGCCTTTTTGATTCGTTTGGCAGAGTCGTCATCATGGTTACCTTTAGTCATGGTAGAAAGGACTAGCTGGTACCAATTGGGTTGAGTAGTGAGAATGGGTGGTGTTTGGCGTTCCTTTGAGCTCAGTGGTTGAGAAGCGCAAGAGACGGAGATGCAGTAGTCCCCTCGAAGAAGTAGTGAGATGGTGGAAAGATACAGAGTGTAATGGCGATGGTGAAATGGATGCAACCATCGTGGACTGCCGACTTCTTTATATGCTTGTCTGTCCCCTAGACCTCATAGTAAACGGTCGATGTTTGCTTTTGTTACGCAAAGGGCGATGGATTCTGAACTCGAGGGAGAGAAGCGACGGGACTTGGAGCATTCGTACAGGGATGCTGTACATATTCCTGTCAGATATTTCGTGCGATTCTCGATGCTAGTTCACGCGGATCGGATTTCAAGTCGAACAACGTGGGTATCCGCAATTACAGGAATCGAGGCAGGGACTGGAAAGAATGCACGCTTTCCCAGGCCTCGAGATTGTGATGGTCGTTCGTCGTTGCTTTTGGTGCCTAGGGTGGGTGGACGTGCAGATGCCATGGCTATGTTTCTTTCTTCAGCTCGCCTATCGAGGAAGTGCTTGCTTCCAGCTGTGCAAACATGCCGCGACGGGAAAACGAACAAGCTGTTTATTTGATTTCGGAGCGCACTGCTGAATTCTGATGCGATTTGCAATTTCACCTGTGGACCGGGGGTTGAATCTACTACTACTGCTTGGAGCTTGCGTTCTTGCTATTGTGTTCCTATGCATCATCGCGGCTCGTACTGCTTCTGGCATGGCTATTAGATCGCAGACCACGTAACCATTCAAAATCACGGAAATGCCTCATGCCTCATGCATCATGCCATGATGCGCTTTAAGCTTTCCAGATCTCACATGTTGGAATCTGAGCAGCATCTTCTCGCCTACCTTGATCCTGTACGGTCGGTACTTCGTAGTGTGTGTTCTTATATCTAGTTGGTCCCCGCGCTGCTGCATTTCTCCATGTCTCACAGTCCCTCCCTAGCATCCTCGAGCGCCCACGACATATCTATCAGGGCTCCATCGTCTAAGAATCTGAGGATCTCTCTCATTGTAAGCTTCCAAATGCTGCTATTCTTATCACCATCGATTTCGACTGTAGGGTTGAGCATCTCGAGCCCAACTTGCGAAAGTAACTCCACAAGGTCGTCGTCGACTCATTACCGTTCTCAGCTCTTGATTTACAATTCCAAGACGACAAACCCCTGGAACATCCACCTTCGACGGTTTGTTCAGCACTCGCGTCTACAAAAAGAAAAACACCTCGGTTATATGCAGCCAGGTGTCGGCTTGCTTCTTCTTCACACACACACACGCACACACACGCACATCCACGCCCACACCCATACCCACATAATAAAGCTGCTATTCGCCTAGCTGTGCCAAAGGTCATAGATCACTCTCACTCGGCCAACTTAAGCTCAGCGATACAGCTTCTCTGGACGAATTCAGTCCTTGAATTAACTCTCGTTCTGGAAGCACCATATAGACATTCTGTTTGGTGTTGTTGTACGGAGATGTCGCAAAGGCTTTAGTAATTCATGAGTTGATATGTCTAATAAACCAGTGATCGTCAGATATCTGTAAGGGGATTGAGGACGGATCCTTGCACAAAGACCACTCGATCTCCTGCCGGCTGCATCCTACCGGTAGCCGGGTAAGTTGCTGATCGAGATTTTTTCAACGGCGATGTAGCGTTAAAGACAGACACTAAAATGCTCCGTCTCGGAAACCCTGTAGTCCTGTACCAGGTTTATTTCAAGCAAATAAATCACAATTATCTCAAGATCGTACGCAATAAGTTAACATGCTGAGGATTTTTAAATTTAAGGCAAGACCTTTATCGGAATATACCCTCCTCAATGACCATGAACGATGTCGCCTCTTTCTGCTACTGTTTTTTGACACTTGGCAAGTATTGCAGCTTGCCTTGATACTTCACCAAAGCGACCAATGACCTCCTTGTTCCCTTCTATGAATCCATATAGCGCATATGGTATTCCCACATCTGTGCAAAACTCCTGTACAAGCTTCTGCGTCCTGCGAAGATTGTGTCGAGGCATCCTGGGAAACAGATGGTGAATCGCCTGGAATTGCAATCCCCCGTGAAAAAAGTCAAGCCATTGGGGACAATCCACGTCCATCGTAGTCCGAAGCATTTTCTGCGGGAAGGACTCGTGTGGGCCAAGATCTGCAGTACTCATCGCAAAATGAGAAAGCGTAATCTGGACATGTAAAGGCATAGTAACCATATGGCTGATCATGACAAATGCAAAACGGTCCCATGCTGTAGGAATACTCTTGTACAGGACAAGATATCCAAACCAGTACCAGAAGAAGACCTGGCCCGTGATTTCAAGCCACCGATGCCACCACGCAGGCCCTTTCCTTGGGCCAAGGCCAAGAATGAGGTATGTCCAAGAGAGTACGTACAAGTTGAAACGGCCAAAAGTCAGAATTGGATAATACGTGTAGGCCTGGTAACGCAAGAAGACTCGAGCGAATGCATCATAACTCATGACTCTCTCGTAGAAAGTGGACCGTAAAGACCCCAACAACCTATGTGAGATAGCAAAGAATGGCAAATGCTGAATGTCTGGATCATGCTCAGGAGAATTAGTGACAATATGATGCACGTTGTGGTTGTGCTTCCACCACCCTACTGATAAGCCGCCAATGAAATCGGCAATAATGATTCCGATCATTGTGTCGACCGTGAAATTATGGGTGATACCCATGTGGCCAGCATCATGGACCGTGAAGACCAATTGATGCCAGAGACATCCAAGAAACATGCCACTTGTACCATACCAGCCCAATTTCAAAAACAACAGAAACATGCAAAAGAAAAAGGTGTAGCGACAAGTTTCGACTGCATATGCAGAATAGTTGCAGTCATAGAGGCGTTCTTTCTTGAGGCGCTCGATCAAGAGACGGAACTTCTGTTCGACCTGATCCTGCGTCGAAGGGTCCAAGGATGGATATTTGGCGATATCTAGATCAATTCGTTCCTTCGTCTGAGCATCTAGATACGACATGCCATCTTGCTCTTCACCCTCCGCTATTGTGGAAACGGATGAGACAGATGATGACCTCGGGAGGTCTTGGTGTGGCAAGTGTCGATGGCGGACGCCGGCATGGTCGACATCAAAGACAGGAGAAGGTGTCCTTGACAGTCCGACGCTATCTGAGCGAATATGGGTGCTTTCCTTGTCTTCCGCATCGCATTCAGAATACGGCCTGAACTTCCCACCCTGTATAGGTGGTAGAAAGTTCTTCCATCGTCCTTCTATCCGACCGATCCGATATCTGGTAGCCATTTGTTGCTTTGCTTCGAGGGAATGCAGCCTGATATATAGTCAGGATCGAAATGGGAAAGTCTATCTTCAGGGCACAAACGCGTTAACTTCATCAGTGGCATCCTTCCCAATCATGTGCCTAATGGCTTTGTCGCCACCAGGGTGGTATGGTAACCAGCCATCGACCTTGAGGACTTTTTGCTCGACAATGATGATTGATTGTCCTTGAGCTATCCGACCCTCAATCTGCCGGCGAGACAGGAGCGGTAATTCACGAGGACCCATCTTTGAACCTTCTGGTTTTCTCAGCTTGAGCGTGTCAGCGTATTATACGAAGGACTCATGAAGACGATGGCATGTTCAGTGGAACGAGAGACGGTGGTGTTATAATCAAGACTCCAGGCACTACTTATTCACCGCCCGAAATTGTGGGTAGTGCCTGGCGCTGTTGATTACACGCCCCCAATCGCTTGGACTCCCGAACTCTGAAACACGTAGCGAGGTACGGTAGAAATAGAGGACGCGCCGGTGGTGCACAGCATGGCCTCGGCTCTGAGAGTTGATTGGAACGGGAGGTAGCTATCATGGGTATTTGAGAAACACCTAATTGAAAGTTTCGTGAACAGGAAAGTTAGACTTTGCATTGTTCGGAAAAGGGAAAGATTCGATGGTGCTTGACTTGCAAATTCTAGAAACATGGTATGTTATTTTCAAGCGCTCATACACAGCTAATTTAATCCTCACTCCAGTCTTTCCGAGTCATTATAAGAGAGTTTGGTACGAATTCTAGGTATCAAGTCTGCTTCTTATGTAACTTATCATACACTCGAATTCACACGCCATAAAGTCATACTCCCCATTATGCCCACGAAGCCAATCCCAAGATCTCTCCCCTCCCAATAATTTAGAAGTGGACAGCCTTTGAGTAGGTGGCCATAGCCGCCTCTTTGAAAGCCTCTGCGAGTGTAGGATGGGCATGGCACGTTCGTGCAACATCCTCACTTGATGCACCGTATTCCAAAGCCAAAGTACCCTCTGCAATCATCTCACCAGCATTAGGACCAATGATGTGGATACCAAGGATTCTGTCAGTCTCGGCATCTGCAAGAATCTTGACCATACCCTCAGTGTCAAGGTTAGTCTTTGCTCTTGAGTTGGCAGAGAATGGGAAAGTTCCGATGTTGTACTTCGTCTCTGAGGCCTTAAGCTCTTGCTCGTTTTGGCCCACCCATGCAACTTCTGGGTGAGTGTACATGACGGATGGGATGGCACCATAGTTAACGTGTCCGTGGCCCTTTGTGATGTATTCAATAGCGGCAACGGCTTCTTCCTCAGCCTTGTGGGCAAGCATAGGACCGAATGTGCAGTCACCAATAACCCGGATGTGTGGGAGTTTGGTGCGGTACTCTTGATCAATGACCATTCGTCCCTTATCATCGGTCTCGAGTCCAATGTTCTCAAGACCAAGTCCGGCAGTGTAAGGACGTCTACCGATGGCAACAAGGACGACATCTGACTCAAGCTATTTTCCATTAGTATTCTCCTCCATGATCTTATCCGAACTTATACTTACTGTCTCTTGCTTTCCTCCCTTGGCAGCCTCAACCTCAAGCTTGATCTTCTCGCCACTGGCATCACCACCCAAAACCTTGGTGTTCACTTTGAAATCAATACCTTGCTTCTTCAGGATCTTTTGGGCAGATTTGGCAATCTCGGCATCCATTCCAGGTCCTCCAATCTGTCCGAGGAACTCAACAACGGTGACCTTGGCACCCAATCTTGACCAGACAGAAGCCATTTCCAAACCAATGATACCGCCGCCAATGACGGTCATAGTTTCAGGTACCTTCTCCAAAGCAATTGCTCCGGTGCTGGTAACGATTCTCTTCTCGTCGATCTCCAGGCCTGGAAATGGAGTAGCTTCACTTCCAGTAGCGATCAAGATGTTCTTTCCGGTGATGCTAGTCTCTCCACCCTCGCTGAGGTTGACCTTAACTTCGTTCTCGCTGGTAAAAGATGCAGTACCCTTCACGTAGTTGACATTGTTCTTCTTGAAAAGGAATTCAACACCCTTCGTCAAACCAGCAACCGCAGTGTCCTTCGATTTCATCATCTGTGTGAGGTTAAGCTTGACATCACCAACATCAATACCACGGGCTTTGGTGTCGTGGAGGATTTGGTGGTAAAGATGTGAATTGTTGAGGAGAGCTTTTGAAGGAATGCAGCCGACGTTCAAGCATGTTCCACCAAGAACACCACGCTTCTCGATACAGGTGACCTTCCATTCACGTTAGTTCGTGGGTTCGTATTTTATGGTGATCGAGATAGCTCACCTTCAAGCCCTCTTGGCCGGCTTTGATGGCGGCAACATATCCGGCAACACCGCCTCCAATGATGACAAGATCCTGTTGCTCTACTGTTTGTAAGAAGGGGAAGCTACTGGCAGATGCAAGCGCACTACGTACCAGTTTCGGTAGCATACGATCGTCGCGACAGTCGGGCAATTGAGGCAGGGGCAACTACTGAAGGAAGACTGGGAAAGAAATTGTTAGCAAGCTTGCGATGTGGCGCTGAATGATGGTTAACTGGATTGTACGTACGAGGATTGTTGCTTGAAGGACCTGGCGGCCACTCTGGGCACTAATAAGCTTCGAAGCATTGTGAATGAGGCTGGTGGTGTTACAAGGACAGTGAATTGACTCTTGTATTTTGATGAGAACCTCTCGACCGGGAGAAGTCGCTCGCTCCAGCTTGCCTTCCCAGTTTGGCAATCGCCCAATGCACACTAGCGTTGCCGATGCACTGAGTACCCTGAAAGGTCCTCAATAGAGTTGTGCTTCCAACAACAAATATGACAATATGATACAGTATCGCAGTAATACAGTAATCTTAGGAGATCTAGACAGTAATTCTCTAGATATTCGAGGTCTAACAATAAACAAGTAGGACAGCCGCAACAGTGTTGACCTAGACCGGTCTATGTGTCCTACCTAAGTGTCAAGACACAATTAAGCAGGCAATTCACTAGTGTTCAAAGAAAGCTTCTTTACGCTTTATAATCATTTAATTTTGATTTTTCGAAGGATATTGGCATGGGAAAAGAGCTTTCTTTGCTGACACCAGAGAGCAGTAGATGGTGCGGACAATTTTATAATGCAAGATGGGAGGAAACTGCCGTTGGTTCCGATCTCTAGGGAGCACTGCAATGAGTAAAAGATTCTCGTTCTCGTCCCAGCAGGAATTTTCAACGAGAGACCTTTACCATCTAGCATCCATCCAACTAGTCAGGTAGCTTATATTCATGTCGTCTGCATTCAAATAATACCTCAACGAGTTGCTACCACTGATAGAATTTGAATAATGGTCCATGTTTGCGACACTGATTTTGGTAGACCTCCGTTCTCTAGCGACGATCGGCGACCACGGGCGAGCATAGCATGGGGGGGGGGGTTCGACCTTTCGCTGTGGATAGTTCAAAAGCAGCGAAGGCCACGGCAGGCCAGAGTAATACTATCAAAGCTAGCTACATCCCGATATGTCTACTGGAGCTATGTCTACTTTCTAGGCAAGGAAAGGCGAACCGTGTCCGGGTTCTAGAACTTGGTAACACGAAGATACTCAAAGCCAGCCTCAGCAGCCAAGGTTTTCTGTGTCTGCACCTGGATACCTGCTTCGATATGCATCAGGCCCGGCTTATTATACATAATTTCAACGCCTTCCCATCGCGATACAATAAAATATTGTTGGTCGTTGATGTCAGCTTAGGTTAAGCCGCTACAGAGATCACCCAGAGGGGGGGGGGGGAAGAGTCCTCAAATCAGTGGCTTGACCCTTAATCGGCATATTCATTCAAGTAGTATATCCCGCAAGCTTTCCTATGTCGCATAAGTTGGAACAGGTTGACTATTCAATCAGTCACTAACACAATAGTAGTTCACTTCATGGGCTTCGGCTACTTTCGGGGTACCAGCAAGCTCTAGTTGAATATAAAAAAACTCACAACCCTTCTAAGAATTCTGTAGATAGTTTCATTGGACCACGATAATAATTTTTGACCAAGTACCTTAGTCTTCCTGTATTAGCAGTTTCCGGTAGTCTGTGGGAATACATTATTAGTCTTCATGTCCTTATTTCGACAGTCTCGTCAGTAGGATATAAGCACTCCGAAATTTCTCGGATGACTAGTATTCCTACAGATTCACACCCCATCCAGGCCTTTCTGAAAAGAGGAGAGATAAATAAAAGGGTTTGAAAGTTGGGAAGCTAACTGTTGGTTGATATATATACCTCTTATTTCAATAGCTGTAATAGACAGGTCAAAATGGTAAGGTAAAAAATATAGATGGTTATTCTAAGTAAGTGTGGTGGAGGTCTTATAAATACCCCTTCTGGGTATCGATTCGACCTCCGTAGTAATACAGTCATATTTAGTGTTTGCGCCTGAGCGCAAACACGGGAACAAGCAAGTAGTATAGCAATATTCCAACTCTATACACCTATAGGTGGCGTAGCGATATACCAATACCTGTATGAGGCGTAACGATGTTACCTCACGTGCAGGTGGTAGATATATCGATATTCCAATACTAACGATCAACTTGATTGATCAGTGACCACATAATTCCGAAATTTAAAGGAAATTTAAAGCAGGAGACTTTGTGATATATTATACTAGAACCTCCAAAACTACTATGACCCCATTAGCATCCGAAGGTTTAAGTTGCAGTTACTTCCCAGGTGAGATAATCGAATCGAGGGCGCAGCAAATTTCTCAGCATTATTTGAAGAACTTCACATACTTTTTCTCGTTTGGTCCGAGCTGTCCCTGCCTGACCTGAGCACTGAGTTTAGGTAATATTAATTAACAATCTGGTAGGATCGCACATAACTTACTTACTCTCTCCCAAACCTATATATCAGATCATGGATCTTCTTGTACATACCGTGACAACGGACCAGGGATCAACCTCCTCATCTCAATATCCATAACTTCTGTATAATCCTTGATTTCCCACTTTTGTATCGCTGGTACCATTGATCATCGCTGTCAATGCCACATCCAGAGCTACTTGGAGATAACATACACTATGTAGGTTAGTTCTTACAAATAAAATGTAGAGTGTCATCGGAAAGTTAGACTCCATAGGCCGAGAACATCCCCTCGGACTCATCCCCGCCGCAACAAATGCAGACTTTATTTCATACTACCGCTAACACGAGCCAACCTGCCAATCTGCCAACCTGACATCCGCTTCGATATCCTATGAGAGATATATAACTAGTTCAATGGACAATATATTCTACTTGTAGCATATGGCAGTCTTCGTCGTCTTGTAACAGAGTTATCTAATCACGGTGTTTAGTAATACCTGAGAGCAGGCATTGGCTCCCAGTTTACTTGCTTCGTATATTGCTTGCCAGAGGACAAGCTTTTTGGTGTATGTTTGGTTCGATGCCACGGTTTACATTCTTAGGAGTCGGAGAGCCATCTGCCAGTTTGAGTTCTGCTGTTGGTAGTCTTTCCCCACGAAGCTTATATTTCAGCTCGCTTGGTCGTTGCCCTCAGCTCGCCACGCTTATAGTGGAAATTATTCTTCTTGGCTCAATTGATGCGTTTGGTTATTGCATCGCGCGCATCTCTGGCGGCCGCCACAAATGATATATTTGACTTGATGCACACTCAAATGTCGGGGGTAAGATTGATACCCGTATCATGTTGCAAGGCCATACTTTCTCTATAATTTGTAATACAAAGCTACATTATCGCCACTATAACCTCCATAGAGTAGGATATCTCCAGGCCGAGCGAGGCACAATTGAAAGCGCCAGTATTTACAAGGTTGCCTGAGGGCGAGGGCGTCGATTCCAGTAGTAATGAGTATCGTTGAACCAAAGCAAATAGAACATATCATTCCACATCTATATAATCCACGATATTCTTCTTAAATTCAACGGGTTCTAACAAAGATGCATCGCTAGCTCCGTTCGGATATATTGACATTAACATGATGCTCATTCCAGTCTACAATCTAGAATCTCAGCCTCGTCCACAACCCTCTGCATATTCATCTCCGAAAGACCACTCAACTCTACAGAAAGATACACAGCATTCCTGTCTTCATTCTTGTCTGAAGCTGTGATATCGAAGACAGTGCCCTGAGTCTATAAAAGCAGAGTACACATTGCCACCACAAAGTGCTAAGATATTCACTGACCAAGTCTCTTCTATCCTCGTCTTGAACATTAGCACCTTTAAGTGTGCAGCTACAATGCTTCTCCCATTGATCACATTTGTCGTCCTCTTTCTGGAAGGAATAAGCGCTCTTGCACTTCCAGCCCCACAGACGGATACAAGTATGCTCTTCCCATAACATCCGCAACATCTCTCACACTTGACAGCGTATAGTTGCCCTGGAGCCGATGCCAATGCTATAACCGATGCACTCATGGATCAACTCCAGCCTCTTTGCGAATCTTTGACTCCCGAAACTGCAACTCCGGAGCAGAAGGACTATTACTTTAACACCCTCGCTACTTTCTGTAATATTACCTATTCCGATTGCTCGCAGATGGCATGCCTATGGGGTGCAGGGGGGGTGTACATGAATTCGAGCTTAAAGCTTGCCATTGCTCCAGCACCAACGCCAGCACCGACACCAACACCAGAACTGACACCAATATCACCGTTAGCCCATGAATTCCAACCGCCAAGAGCAGGTCCACTACCGCGCCTTCGTGCGGTGAAAGAACGTCAAGGTCTTGCAGATCTTCCGAGTTGTGAATACTGCAGCTACGTACGGCCAGTCGTCAATACGGTTGTATCAGCGTTCATTGCGTCCAAGTTCAAGTTCCTAGGCCCGCTAGCGGAATCTATAGCTGACTCGGTGATACACGACGCCCTGGACATAGCCGAGGAGTGGGCGACTGATAAAATATTAGAATTACTTCCAGATCCAGGACCAGACTTTAATTTCGGACCGTCGCCTCCACCGCTTTATGACCCCGCCTGGAACCCAGACCTTGGGACCAGCATAGATACAGGCGTTACTAGTGATGGTTATGAGGACTCTAGCGGTGGTGGGTTTGAAGGCGATGGCAGTGGTGGGTTTGCAGACGGTGGCGGTGGTGGGTTTGCAGGCGGTGGTGGTGGTGGTGGCGGTGGTAGTACTAGCTTTGACGAAGCAGAAGAATAAAGTGAGACCGAAATTTGAGGTCTACTTTCTCGGCAGATACATTGACAAGCATAACTTAAAGGTTGTTAGAAACTGTGTTTTGGGATTCAGAAGCTCAAATTAAGTACGATTTATGGATTTAATTTGGCTAAATTAACCATAGTGTTGTGGCCTTTGTATACATGACAAAGAGATAGTGTATTTCAGCGATCCTCAATTTTTACCTGTTTGGTGTCTCACATATTTTTTCGGCTGCGTTGCTGAAGTTCTGTATAGTCGATCTTGAGACTAAGATAAAAGGTTCTGGAAAGCAGGTCATGAGAGCGTGGACACAGTCACGAGTTTTCGAAAGTGATGCGTATATAATATGTAATAAGCAAATCCTAGCAAGAAAGTCGAGTTGCCAGAGTGGTTTAATGGGTAAGACTTGAATTGAAAGCAGTTCAGCTATCTTATGGTTTCGGCCGCACAGGTTCGAACCCTGTACTCGACGGAGTAGATTTTTTTGTTTTTATTGTGTTTCAGCATTTCCAAGAACCACTCCAATGTTATTATCATTATGGTTGTTTCTCTCTCAATTTTTTACCTTTCTCTTTTTGGGAAATCCTATTCCATTGGCCTGACTACAAACGAGATGCTATTTTCGTCTGCCGTGGTTGGAACGTTGAAAGGCAGTGTGTGAGTAGTACATAATTGGACAGGGGATTATATCCCATGCGATGTCGCAAATGGCTGGAACGAATACTTGTGTGTAGGTAGTACATCTCGTGATTATTCTAATTCGAACGCTCCTCGTAAAATAAGATCTTTTGATCTTCAGCTCGTAAAACAAAAGAATCACGTTCACCTAGCTAGGTATATATATATTCTCTTTTCCCCCATTGATCTTTTAGTCAGTCAGTGCGCACTATATAAATTTCAGTAGGGAATTTGCTTATATGGCGCCAGACATGAAAGTAAAGGTGATTTCGAATAAACTTGTTATCTACAATAAACCCTTGAGACGCCTGCCTCGCTTTCGGGCACCAAACTGAAAAGGTAGGAGGTAGTCGTAGTGTGCAAATAGTATAGACTTTGGTGTGGATTGTGGAAGCGGTTCGGTTGCGCGACTTCGCAGAAAACTAGCATGAATACTTGTGTGCAATTAGTATATCATGTGACTCTTATTACGACGGCTCGGACGGGTAGAGTCGCTACAAGTTGCATATGGTTGTGACGACTCAAATTGAGCTTTGTATTCTTGTTTCCATAAACATTTAAAACAAGCGCCAAATCAACAGATGCCCTACAAATACTGACGCTGAGGTTGTAGATGTATTTTTCATATTGCAGAAGACAAAAGGGTAAGGCATTTGTCATAGACGCATCAAAGAATAGGATCCCTCCCATATTATTTTTCTAACATCCAGGCTGTGCTTCAACATCATATGCGAGACTGGAATCATTGTCCCCATCGTTAAAAGTATCCCGCGGTTTGGTGTCTCGTTGTAAAGGACGAGTCTGGCGATACCAAATATTTGACAAGCGCAATTGAGTTTCTGTAGGGTTATTGCGTTTCCCAGAGTTCCGTATAGCACGCGCGATAATGATGTCTAATAATATGCAGATTTGAGTCAAAGCAAGGGTATCTTATGATCAACCATACACACGACTACTGCTTGACTGTATTGGTAGCATTGCATCCATCCCGTGCCTTCCCATAGAGCAGAATATTGCCCACCAACCAAGCAGGCCACCACACGCACCAAATGACCACTTGAGTATTCATTCCCCAGATATCCCATCCAAATGCAGCTTCCTTCAGCACCTCTCCCAAATCCAGCTCCCATGCAAAAACACCAGCGAGGATCACTGCGGTAGGCGCTAAAATGTTTATGAGTAAGGATAAGATAGCAACTGGAATAGGCCGGCCTTGAAGAGGCTGAATATAGGTAAGTGGTGCAGCGAAGAGTCCGACAAGGAAGGCAAGCGAGAAATTAAGTGTTGCAAGGGACGATAGAAACATTCCCAAGAGGAGAAGAGAGAAGGACTTGATGAGTTGGTATTGTTGTGTCGTGGGACCAAAATAGTCAATTATTGATTTAGAGATGAAGTATGGGAGGACGGTGTTGAGAACGGCAAAGATTCCAAACACAATGGACAACATCTATACGCATGTTAACTTGGAAATACGGGATTTCGAGTGGTACCTACGCTATGTGCTGTGTGGTTGAAAATATATAAAGGCAGCACACCTAAGAACTGGGTACCTGCCACGACTGCCAATGGCAAGAATAGCTCTCGCTCTCGTACTCCAGTTATTTCTTCAGGCACTATGGCGATAGCATCGCCTTCTTTGACTACCCCCAAAGGCGCAGATTTCCCCTCCATTGTCGAAGCCACATTTGTAGGCTTAGAGGTTGGAGTGCCGCTTTTTACCCACAGGTAGATTGCCATGATAGTGAAATTGATAGCCACAAGCATAGCACTTGGTAAGTACGTTCCGATACTGACAAACCGCCCTGAATGCATGAGCAGATAGAAGAAGAAACTCTGATGTAGATGTTCTAGCAGGTTATTTAGACTGCGGAACGTGCTTTCGATAACTCTTCCCATAGCCATCTCGTCTTGCCAGCCCTCGCCATACGGCTGCAGTGTGATAGCATCAACATGATATGGAATGAAGCTACTATGTGGTCCGGATGCGTGACCCAAGCCCTGCTTGAGCATCCCACGGAGCATTGTCTGCAAGCGCTCCCTATAATCATCTTTATGATTCCACATTCGCTGCAACGTGACTCCGATGCCCATTTGGCCGCTGGCAATGGATACAACGGTATTGAAAAGATCCAAGTTAGGCAACTGTCCATTGACACCGTCATATACGATATGAAGTGACTCAAAACGATGATTGAAAGGATAGTCAATGACGATGGCTCCCTGCAGTGCACCACTCTTCAGAGGAAGTGGTTGAATCGCAGGTGAAGATTGCGTGTCATGGTAAGCATCAACCCAAGCCTGTGGTCCGGCTCTAGAGTCCGGAGTTACCAGAAAGATGATATCCTTCGACCACAACGACCAACCTATAAGCCGTCAGTCTCCAAGTCCCTCCCACGTATTGATGACCTACGCTTGAAATATCTGGCCAAGGTAAGGACGAGTGCTACTCCACTGCGATTGAACTCCTCTTCGACATTCTTCCAGGCACCGACAAGTACAATTGCTTCAGTCGCATCACCCCTGGGCGCATGTAATATGGCGTAGATGTTCTCGCCTTTGTAAACCTCACCGGCAGACTTGTACTCGAACTTCTGACGAGCAACCTTCAGACCAGCAGCCTTGAAGAACTCCTCCAGCTTATCGTTCACCCTAGACATCAACACGTCTCAGCACACATCCGGCTTTGCAAGCATTCGCGATAGCTTACTCGGTGTTGCTCTTACCCTCCAAAGCATCAACCTCATGCTTGAACCCTCGAAAGACATGCTGGTCGCTCCCTGCAAAATATGTGTGCACCTGCCCAGGTAGTAGAGCATTCTCAGATATGTACGTTCGGCGAGAGTAATCGTTAAGGGGAAGCAGCAGCAGCCATGCGATGCCAACAGCTATACAGAGGAAGGACAGGTATGGCGGCAGCTTTAGCAATCGAGGGTCGCGCTTCAACAGCACACCGGAAGCTGTGGACTGTGTTAGCAAATGAAGCAACCGTAGGGGCAAATCCTACATAATAACGCCATTTAGGGATCAGGGCAACATTGATTGTTGACACGTTTGACGGGTAGCTCACAAAGATTTGGAGGTCGCTGATACGCGATTGATCGTCATCCGAGGCAAGGTATCATACCGAACAACTCTAACAGTCGACAATTTAAACCAATACGACAATTAAATTATTTACACGAAACTAAAGTATTTGGTTTGCACCAGCTATTAAAACATACTATGCTACACAATGAGAAGCTACCCCATGAACTCCGCCCAATGCTGTACGATCATACAACTCGTAGATTCTTCGATCGCCCATTTCCATCTTCATCATGGTCCAAGTCGCTGAGTGCTTCCGACATATCCCATAGCAATACCATTGTCAGCACCTACCGAAGATGATGTAGTTGGGAGTACTCCGTATCTTCCATATGTCTTTTGGTCAACAGAAACATAATGTGGTAATCTTCCAAGAAGATTCATCTTGCCCTCGATCCATCGAAGAATCTTTTCTGGAGGCGCAAGGAATTTGAGGTATCCGAGGCCCCCTAAAGTGGCATAATTAGCATGTTATCACCTGCGTCTCAAGTATGCTGTACTTACAACCATATCCAACGAGAAGTCCGCAGATATGCCCAAGGAAGCTGGTGTGTGGGACAAGGACAGACGTGAACAAGACTAAAACCAGAGGTGTTATCCAGGTGGGAATTTGAGTTGTTCCCAAGGTGAAATATGGGTTCGTCTTGAAAGTCTTGACAGCTTCCATTGCAAGGAGCGTGAAAACCCAGATACTGTCTCTTGGTAAGCAGATATACTGTCATGTTGTCTCGCGCAGAATATACCTAGCACCAAGAATGGTAGTGTTCATGCCTAAAATCCCTCTTTCAACAAAGGTATAAAGCAAAGCCGGAATCGTTGATAGAGCTTTTAACAAATTAGCCAAATCGTCCGGAATAATCCACCGGCTGCTTCGGACTATGCAGGAAACGTACGACCAAAGAATAGAGCCACTGTGGTCAAAGTCCCGTACTCTGCTTCGAATCTCTCCAAAAGAGGCGTTAAAGCTATGATGTTGAATAGCGCATGGAAGAAGCCGGCATGAACCAATGGAAAAGTATTCGTCCTGTACACTGTGTGTGGAAATCAAGTCAGTAGGATGCTGGGTTTGAAGAGAGCGGATTGACTGACTGGCGGTTATGCCTATTTCCTTAGGTATCAGAGCTCCCCATTGCTGGACATCCCACAAAGGTAGCAATGAGACAAGCCAAAGTATTATGATAATAAGGACAACACAGCGAGTCAGCAGCGGCAATCGAAAGACATAGGATCGCAAGCGTGTTGCTGAAAAGGAGGGAAGTGATGGAGGCATTTTGGGAGGTGTCCTCTCGACAATTGACGACCTTTGGCTGCTTTGGCGGGATACGGAGACTCTGGAAGAAACAAAAGGCTTTGTTTAGCAGAAGGTAAAGGCGGTCTGAGGAGCTTCCATTTACTACTGCTCAGGGACAAGAGTGCTGCAACGTTCCAGAAAGGAAGATTTCCAGGCACTTCTTCATTTACCTATCGTTCGCTTATCAGATTCCAAGGGCCCTTGCTGGACTAAGGCAAGGCTGATATATGCTCTTGGCACGCCCAGATGTCGAAACATCGCAGATATTACCGAAGTCACACGATCACGACTCCAGACAAATTTTAACGTGAAATTTTTGTTCATTATATGCTCGCGAAACGGCTGACAAACGAAATAGAGAAGGTTCAATTCATGAACTGTTCCAAAACCCAGTGGTCGAAAGACAAACTCCCCGTCGCATACAAATTTACAAGGCCCGCTCCCAATCCCTATCAACAACATCCTGCAGCCCTTTACGAAGCATGGGCCTTAGCCATGGTGTTCAAAGCACTTCCGTTCTTGAACCACTCAATTTGTGGCTCATTGAAGGTGTGTTGAAGCTTGATGTCGAAAGCCTCACCGCCGTTCTTTGGGTGGACCCTAAGAGTCATTGGCTTACCAACAGCAATCTCTGTGCACATAAGATCGACCTACAATCTTGGTTAGTGGAAATACTCAATACTGGAAATTAGATGCTTACCTTATCCTCTGGGTCAATCTTGTCATAGTCCTCTGGGTTAATGAAGGTCAGAGGAAGCATTCCTTGCTTCTTCAAGTTGGTCTCGTGGATACGAGCGAATGATCGAGTAATGATGGCAAGACCACCAAGATGTCTTGGCTCAAGAGCGGCGTGTTCTCTTGAAGAGCCCTCACCGTAGTTCCAGTCACCGATGACAACCCATGGGATACCCTTCTTCTTGTAGTCTCTGGCGGTGGCTGGGACAGCGTCGTACTCACCGGTGGTGAAGTTCTTGACCTTGTTGGCCTCACCGTTCTCAGCGTTGATGGCACCGATAAGCATGTTGTTGGAGATGTTGTCCAAATGGCCACGGTACTTCAACCAAGGACCAGCCATCGAAATGTGATCAGTGGTAGTCTTGCCCTTAGTCTTGATAAGAATTGGGATGTCAATAGCATCCTTGCCGTCCCAGGCTGAGAATGGCTGAAGAAGTTGCAGACGATCACTGGTTGGGGAGACTGCTACGCTGACATTGGATCGCTCAGCAGGGGGAGCTTGGTAGGTGTCAAGTCCTGGATCGTAGCCATTTGATGGAAGTCCGGCACCAGTTGGAGGAGACAAGAGGAACTCGTTTCCATCCTTGTCCTTGAGCTTATCGGTGAGAGGGTTGAAGTGAAGGGATCCTGCAATGGTCATTGCGACGACGAGATCTGGGGATGTGACGAAGGAGTGGGTGGCAGGGTTGGCATCGTTACGTCCGGTGAAGTTACGGTTGTATGATGAGATGATGGAGTTGGCAACACCCTTCTTGACGTCCTTTCGATCCCATTGGCCTATACATGAAGTCGTTAGCAGATGCAACAGAAATAACAGGCAAAAGCCACGGAAAGACCACTTACCGATACATGGACCGCAAGCGTTGGCAAGAACCATACCGCCAAACTCCTCTAGTGTAGCGAGTTGACCGTCACGCTCGATAGTGGCACGAATCTGCTCAGAACCTGGAGTGACAGTGAACAAAGCCTTCGCCTTGATGCCATGGTCGAGAGCGTCACGAGCGATAGAAGCAGCGCGGGACATATCTTCGTATGAAGAGTTGGTGCAAGATCCAATAAGACCAACCTTTAGCTCTTCAGGCCAGTTGTTGGCCTTGACAGCCTCGCTGAACTTAGAGATTGGAGTAGCAAGATCGGGTGTGAAGGGACCGTTGATGTGTGGCTCGAGTTCAGAGAGGTTGATCTCAATAAGTTGATCGTACTCAGCACCCTCATCCTCGCGGAGCTCCTTGGCGTACACGCGTGCGAAATCTCCGATCTCAGAACGCTTGGTTGCTGCAAGGTAGTCATACATACGGTCATTGAATGGGAACAATGAGGTCGTAGCTCCAATCTCCGCTCCCATATTGCAAATTGTGGCCATGCCGGTTGCAGAGATGGATTCAGTACCAGGGCCACTGAGATTAAACAATTAGCAAAAGTTCCAGATCCCATAAAGAGCGATAAATAACTGACTGGTATTCGACGATTGCACCAGTTCCACCCTTGACTGTAAGGATACCAGCAACCTTAAGGATAATGTCTGAATTTTTTAGTTAGCGAATCACATGCAGATTATTGTGGGAAAGATACATACCCTTTGGTGAGGTCCAGCCAGAAAGCTCACCAGTAAGCTTTACACCAATGACCTTTGGTGCCTTCAACTCCCAAGGAAGATTGGCCATGACATCGACAGCATCAGCTCCACCAACACCGATAGCGCACATTCCAAGGCCACCAGCGTTGGGGGTGTGAGAATCAGTACCAATCAGGAGACCTCCAGGGAAGGCATAGTTCTCAAGGAGAATTTGGTGAATAATACCAGATCCAGGTCTCCAGAAACCAATATTGTACTTTGCGCAAGAAGTGGACAGGAAATCGTAGACCTCCTTGTTAATGTCAATAGCTCGGGTCAAATCCTTAGGACCGCCGACCTGTGCCTCAATCAAATGATCACAGTGGACGGTGGTAGGGTTTGCGACTGAAGGCATACCAGCAGACATGAATTGAAGGATGGCCATTTGTGCGGTAGCATCTTGACAAGCTACGCGGTCGGGACGAAGCTTGAGGTAGGAGACACCACGCTCAATCTCTTGTCCTTGAGGGTCGTCAAGATGAGAGTAGAGAATTTTCTCTGCGAAGGTCAAAGGCTTGTTGTTCAGTCTTTCCCGTACAATGGCCAAGTTCTCGGACATCTTCTTGTAGTTGATGAAGTTGCCTTCTTCTTGGTTGTTTTGTCGGACCTTCTTGTCGAGAGGAGAGTCGCCGACAGTTGCCATGCGGCGGATGCCCAGCGAAGCCATTGCTGGCCGCTGGACAGCACGCAGAAATTGTCGTGATGCCAACATTGTGTAAAGAGAACAGATGTTGTGAGAATGGTAGGAAAAGAGGAGCGAAGAATGGAAGAAGAGCAGCGAGGTCTCTTATCCGAGGAAGGGCGAATACGCTGCCCAGCCAACCAATCACAGAGCTCGAATTAGTAGAGCTCTCTCACAAGCCAAATGATGTAAAGGCGCGGGCCGGCCAATGGCATTTACTAACGGAATCTGCAAAGACAGAACGCGGAGTTTCGTGGAGAGAGTGGAGATGGGAGAGACTGGATATGATGTAGGATAGTCCAGGAAAGAGGGCTTTTAAGGATGGAAGAAGAGAGGCAGAGGGGAGTAAAGAGGCTCACTGGGAGTACTTGGCTGTTAGTAATGGGAGAAATATAGCTGGTCTATTGAGCTGTTGCCCATATGAAAGCGGTTTCAAGGTGGGCTCTAACGAGCTCCAGCCCGATCTTCCGCACATGAACAGCCGGAGATCGCAGCGACGACCGGCGACATGGCTAGCAAATTTTGCAGTTCCCTGTTGTCCGCAGCCTCGGCCTGCAATACCTAGGTCTCCGGCAATACAATCATCCATGACGTTCAAATTTTCTGTTCTTACTTTGTTCACGGGCAATGGCAATGGCAGTGGCAGTGGACCACCGTTGGCGGAGGTACCAGGATCACCAGTGGATGTCACAACTAACTCCTAGTCCATTCCTTAAAGTACTGTAGTAATATCAAGAGCAGCGACACTGGAGTTCCTCAAATGAATTCAATTCTTGACTGGATACTTTTATGATTTTTCAGACGGCTTCAGTGATTTAGAACGACAGGGGCTTCACTTCTCACGGACGGCGTTGATTGAGACGACGCAAGAATGGTGGTCAAGACGGAACTCACGGTAGATACCCGAAGCAGCCTTTATTTCTGCAAGGGTTTTGGCAAGAGTTTAAACAGCTTTACTTTTCTATGAAGATTGATCCTGTGGATATGGAACCACAATTCTTGAAAGCAAAGACACAGTCACTCGATCATGAGTCTCTGATAACTTGGTGACTTAATAGCGAGGGTCTTCACCCGATGACTTTCAGCCATTTGACCTGGAGCGGCCAAGCGGGCACGCTAACGACGAGCTGCCGAGATCTGGAAATACCGATTTTTCGAGCAGGCAATAATCATTTGATAGCGAAAACACCAAGATTCCTAGCACAGGCACAATACTACAATGGGTATCCCTCAGAAATCTACAAAGACAAAGACGCGGAGACGGTTGAGGTATGTCCTTGTTACCTGCCACCGTGCTCTTCAGGCACAGTACAGCGTCGCTAATTCTTCACCTCCAGAGATCTCGACCAAGTCCATGCTGACCTTCGCTCCTCTAAACATCTCGAGCAATTCAAGAGCTTGAAGCCTGCTGAAGACCTTCCTGGACTGGGCCAATTCTATTGTATTGAATGCGCGAAATGGTTTGAAGGGGAGAACAGTTTGGTCACTCACAGAAAGGGGAAAACGCACAAAAGAAGGTAGGTCAAATCTACAAGCGCATAGAGGTGGCACATGATGCTCATGCATAATTATAGAGTCAAGGCACTCAAAGACGAGCCATATACCCAGAAGGAGGCCGAAGCAGCCGTCGGGCTACGTACAGATAATGGCCCACGAGCGGCAGCAAGGGAGAATATGCAAGATGTAGAAGTGGATATGGAAAATTCTGGGCTTATCGACGATAGTCTGGCAACCTGAATGATTTCTACTGTTGTCAGAGAACGGGAAATCATATTGGCCCAGAAGCAACTTGGGTCTGCTTGCCGTACGATGCAAAACGCAAAAGGGTATCTCATTATTTAAAGCCACGACCTCTTGCCCTTGCAAGACCGCTACCACGAGTACCTCGAAGTCCACCACGAGCAGCTCCGCCTCTTCCTGCAGCTGCTCCTCCGCGACCACCAGAAGTTGCTATTCGCGATGCTGGAACAGGAGTGGTGAACTTTTTAGGGGTTGCTTTGGATGAAGTTGGCGGGTTGTCTACAAAGGATGTGTCTGTCGTCCTGGGAGGTCTTAGTCTACCATGACATGTCGAGTACTGAAATTATACTCACATGAAAGTCGTCTCTCCATCAATCTCCCCGTGAAATCTTTCTGAACTCGTGGACCGCCCTAGAATATGTCAGTACTTAAGGAAGTCATTGCAAAACATCTGACAATTCCTCCCACATACCTAAGTTTTCCTTTTCATTCTGTGCCCTTTTGAATGAGTCTGGAATAGGTGCCTATTGAATTATTAGAGCCTAAAAAATAATGCGCCTCCTTTGCCATGGATTACCTCTGAAAAGTCAACGCAGAATGCATTCATGTTTAACCCGTATAAGAATGCACCGAAGTTCTCACTGAACCGTGCCAGGCTCTCGTGCATCAGCTGCAGGTGCATGAAGTTGGCTTCCAGGTCGGCCATGCCATCAGACAATTCTGCAAAGGAAGGCTCGAAAACATCTAAGGGAAGACTAGCTTGGTTGACTCCGGTAGACGAGCGGAGTGATGAGCGCGACGAGGGACGCAGCGGAGTCGTAGGGCGCGAGGGAGCATTGTGTCTCGTTTGCGACGCTGAACGGGTTGCAGACGATATGGCAAGAGGGGTGGTAGACGAAGCCATCGTAGTTGACGTTTCTGTAGAGCGTTGGAGCGGAGCGAGCAGGAGATGTCACTGTACTTCGTAAATCGATTTGTTTATCTGATCCATGCGATGGATCTGCAGGGAAGGCGCGCCGTCATCTCGCACACGCACGCGAGCAAGCCCCGCGTTAATAGACATCGAAATCTCCAAAAGTCAATCATGCCTTAACTAGGAGGCATACAAACGCTCAATATCCCTCCCTGCCTCGGTGATTTATATCTCCATCTTGCATACCAGGTCGGCACTGCACACAGGAAAACAAGAGCCAAGCCACATTTGGGGTCGTCGTGTTTGTTCCTGGAAATCCTACCGTGCCCGTTACTCGTTATCGGGGGTCCCGGTCATCAGGTACTCAGCGGTCAATTCTCTTTTTATGGACCACGTAACCGTTTCTTCTGAACAATCCTCGTAGCGCCCCCTTCTTCTTCGACGAGATTTCTGTCGTCCCAAGTCCTTTGACATCATCGACATCTTCCATGAAAGGATTTGGGATATCCGTCCTCGCGAGACAGACCCTCCCCTTCCCCGCCAAATATCATTCTGCTGCGCGAGCCAGTCGCATCGAGGCTCTCCATACGTCAGACAAGTATTCTTTGCTTACCTTATTTACAACCCCCACGCCTCGATCCGTAAATTATTTCAACCGCAATTCATTGATATACGCTGCGGAATCTCGAAGGCCTGCAACTAAGTCCAGGTCAAAGCAAGGTTTCACTTCCGCCGTTGCCGGTCCAAGATCATTCTTCAGTTCGAGGAACTCGAGCTCCCGACCGAGTACGAAACTGCGCCCCTACAGGTCCGAGGACATCGCACAACCCTCACGTACAAAGGACCAACTTTCCAGATCACATACTCTTTTAAGGAGTAGTTCAAGTAGTTGGGGGATAGCTTTATTTTGTGGTGTACTTAGCAGTGCTGTCATATATTTGGGTTTTCCAGCGAGGGACGAGAATTCGCAAAACGGAACCTCCAGAAACATCGAAGAAGCAACCAGATTTTCAGCATTACTTATTCGGCATACAATGGCGAGCGAAACACTACCTGGCCGACCCGGCACGTTGACTGCGGACGAAGAGGAGAAACTGAAGGAATTCTGGGTTGCCGTTGCTCAGGTTGCTGGTATAATTGAGCAAGACGAGAACGAGAATGGAACCACGCCTGATGGGCCTTCAAGATCGGACACTGCATCATCGGCCAAAGATAAGAAGAAGAAGAAGGGTCTGTTCCGTAGGAAGAAGGAAAAGGAAGAGTCTTCGAGTTCTCACGACTCTGATGACAAATACGGGCAAACAAAGGAATTTCACGATGCTATAGCAAGCATGTCACCAGAGCTTCTGCGAACCACATTCTGGAGTATGGTAAAGCATGATCACCCAGATGCGCTTCTTCTGAGATTCCTCCGTGCTAGAAAATGGGACGTGGACAAGGCTCTAGTCATGATGGTCTCGACCATGCGATGGAGAGCGGTGGAGATGCACGTTGACGATGATATTATGAAGAACGGTGAAGGGCAAGCTCTTATAGAAGAAACTGCTGGGACCGATCCCGCACGGAAGAGCCTCGCACACGACTTTCTCGACCAAATGCGCATGGGAAAGAGTTTCTTACATGGCTTGGATAAACATGGCCGACCTATGTGCATTGTAAGAGCTCGCTTGCACAGACAAGGAGAACAGAGCGAGGAGTCTCTTGAAAGATACACAGTATTTTTAATTGAGACAGCACGCATGATCCTCAACCCACCTGTTGACACCGCTGTAAGTTTTCTAACCAAGCCTTTTGGGGATATCGCTGACACAGGATACAGTGTATTTTCTTCGACCTGACAGGATTCTCGTTGGCAAATATGGTGAGCCTATAACTGAGAATATTATCTAAGATTTTTTACTGACCCATAACAGGATTACAATCCGGTTAAGTTCATGATTAAATGTTTTGAGGCGAATTACCCAGAGAGCTTGGGGGTTGTGGTGGTCCACAAGGCTCCATGGGTCTTTCAGGGAATATGGAAAATTATCAAAGGCTGGCTTGATCCAGTGGTTGCTGCCAAGGTGACATTCACGAACAACGTGAAAGACCTGGAGGCGTACATTGACAAAACACGCGTTATCAAGGAGCTTGACGGTGACGAGGATTGGGTTTACAAGTATGTTGAGCCAATTCCCGGCGAGAATGACCTCATGAAAGACACCGAGACCCGGGACAAGTTGCTAGCAGAGCGAGCTCTCATATTCAAAGAATTTGAAAAAGCTACACTGGACTGGATTCAAGGAAATGGGGATCAAACTGCAGTCAAGGCGAAGCGCAATGAGATCGCGCTGAAGATGAAAGATGACTACTGGAAGGTAGATCCATATGTCCGTGCCAGATCATTCTACGATCGCACAGGAATGTTGGGTCCAGGCGGCAAGACAACTTTCTATCCTACAGCCAATGGCTCTGCGAAGGAAGTGGCAGCGGAGAAGCCTGTAGAGACTTCAGCAGATGATGTGGATTAGAGGTTGTGGAGTTAAGTAGCCTCCTTCTTTGGCTTAGGTGTGAGCACACTTCAGCTAGTAGGACAATGTATATATGGTGTGATATCACTGGGCGTTCAGCATCCTGAGATGGTTAAAAGTCTTCTGAAATCATGCTGCATCTATGTACCATGGAGTCGGTTTCGCAGTTTACTCTTGGAGTAGATAGGTAGAATAGGTTGGCAAACAACTGGACACAATGCATATGGATCTCATCTCACACTTGGAAACACTTGCTCTATCCTTAGCTGTTTATGGAGCATATGTTTAAAGCTGTGGCACATTTCATTAGAGCCAGTTTACGACTGGCCATGCCTCTCAATGCAGTATGACGCCTCATATCTCATATCACGATGAGAGAGATCTATAATACATTCCCATTTCCAGGAGCCTTTAAGTCCGGACGCCAAGCCTCAAGACATCCATGCCCCGCCTGCCCAGTTCATGCTGCCCAAACATCTTGACCTTTAGACTCGATCCAGTTGCCCAAGTTGTTTACACTCGAGTCCCATTCTTGTAGTCTCGATCTCAGAGCTCCGATTTGAGCCATATCCAGTACCTTAGGCTGGACCCAGTTGATGCGTGCAATCTCGTCCACTTGGTCAATACTTCCTCGCAGCAGTCCCAAGCTCAAGGCCTTCATGATCAAATGCTCAATCTCGTCCGGCCTGACCTTGGTCTCTTCTGCAATCGTTCTGAATGACATGGCACGGTCGTGTGGGGGTCTTCGGAAGACAGTCTCTGTCAAGGCGGCCAAGTAAATCTTCTGTCTTAATCCATCTTTGTGTTCTGAGAGTAGTGGGTTGGATGAGATGTGTCCTGCAAGAACATCATATGCAGCCAAATCGCCTCGGTTGAATGCAAAGAGGAGGTCTCGCAACCACGCATCCTCCTTAACAAGTGAATCCAAGATGGGGTGTAGTAATAGTTCTCCGAAGTTGTAAATTGTGTCCGAAACAAGAGCTGCAATGCTGAGGTCGTAGGCCCGGCTCTTGCGTTCTTCTGGGGTCAGGTCATTCAAATCTATGCAGGCAAGGTAAAGGAGGGCGTTTCGGTAATATGCTGCAAAGTCCAGTTTTGCCTAGACAATCTAGTCAATAACCATAGTTGGCATCTGTGGCGCGTGACCAACCTGATAGTATTGCGCGTTAACCTTGTAGAAGGCAGCATGCACAATAGTCTCAACAGAATCGAATCCATCCAATATCTTCTCCGATTTCTCCAAATCTTTCCTTGCACTGTCCAAGTCATTCAATTCCAACTTAACCTTAGCTACAGCAACGGTAGCGTAGACGTAGGCATCTTGTGAGTTCGGGTTGTTAACCTTGTTTGCAGCTGCGATCAGGAATGAAAGGCGCTCTTGACTATCTAGAGGTACATTAGAATCTGCAAATCTAGAACCTGTATGTAGAACCTACCTCTACACTGCTCAGAAGCTTTGAGGGCCAGGGTGACAAGCTTCAACTGGTTTATCTTGTCTGCGAAGGTAAGGATGAAGGTCTTGTAGAATGGTAATCGCTGGTGAGCACTCTCTGGGTTGTTGAAGAATTCGATCAGTGACTCAGTCAACTGGTGCCATAATTTCCGCTCCCAAAGATCTTCGAAGGATAAAAAGAAGTGTTGAAGGTCTGCAGGAGCCGCATCTCGCTGTTCGCCCAAGAAGTCAGGTATAGTGTCGACGTTCATGGCTATGATTTGAGGCTATAGCCAAAGAATTCGTATTTGATTTGCGCAAGTAGTCTTTCAGTTCAATAGCTTGTCAGAAGTAGTAGAGATGGAATTTCCTTGGGGGAGAGGTGGTGGAAGGTGTTTGGTTGATGGGTTACGCAGGCAATGGTACCTGAACATGAAGCTCTAAGGCTAATAGTAGCGCGTTTGGCAAATCTCGAGTACTGTACTGCATGTTTAGCGGAGCACTTTATACCTCCATCGACGACGTCTTCGACGACAATAAATAGCTTCCGCGACTCAATTGGTGCTCAGTACAGCCCAGTCGCAATTATCCTTCCGGTGCGGGCACTCGAGCTTAGAGACTGGTCGCAATCATGCAGAAGGCCTGCAGTCCGTCCAGCGTCAATGGTCTTCGGACTACTCTGCGAACGCAAGCAAGATTCGTAGACCGCGCGCCCCAGCGTCGACATGTCTCCGATGTCACAATCACAAGAACTGGCAAGCCCATAATCCGAACACAGGGTGGCAGGTTTGTGCTCTCATATCATGGTGGAAGTTCCACGCTAACTCAATCCCAGATCTTCCCTTGGAGGTGAGAGACGAACAAACTGAGCTACCTGCGCATCACCGACTAATATTTCCGGATAGGACACACTGTCACGGTTTTTGGTGCGACTGGATTTCTTGGGCGCTATATTGTCAATAGATTGGGTATGCTTCTTGGCCACCGTTAAGTTGGTTGTGTTAGGACTAACAGCAGCACGTAGCAAGGCAAGGATGTACGGTTATTGTGCCTTTCCGAGAGGAGATGGCCAAGAGACACTTGAAGGTTGCTGGTGATTTGGGCAGAGTTATTTTCATGGTATGAAGTCTGGGAAACAACGAATGATGGACGTAACGCTGATAGACTGGGCTACAGGAATATGATCTTAGAAACACACAGTCACTGGAGGAGAGTGTACGACACTCTGATGTCGTATACAATCTTGTTGGCCGAATGTACCCAACAAAGCAAGTCCTATCACCCGAATTTACTGGTCATACTTATTAACAAGATTCCAGGAACTTCGATCTTGAGGACGTCCATGTCGAGGGTGCTGAGCGTATTGCTGAGGCAGTTGCAAAGTACGATGTCGACCGTTTCATCCATGTCTCCTCCTACAATGCAGACAAGAACTCCCATTCTGAGTTCTTCAGTACAAAGGTTTGTAGCAGCTGTTTTCCAGCTGAACTGTGCTAACTGGGTTGCTGCAGGGTCGTGGAGAAGAGGTTGTACGAAGCATTTACCCAGAGACCACCATTGTGAGACCGGCACCTCTTTTTGGATTTGAGGATCGTCTCCTCCACAAGCTTGCTGGTGTTACCAATATCCTCACCTCAAATCACATGCAGGAGCGTTACTGGCCTGTTCACGTAAGCCAATCAGCGCGCATCTAAAGAATAATGCTGACCAATGCATTAGGCCATTGATGTTGGTGAAGCTTTGCAAAAGATGCTCTATGATGATAATACCGCCTCTGAGACGTACGAGCTTCACGGTCCCAAGAACTATTCCACTGCTGAGATCGCTGAATTGGTCGACCGAGAAATCATCAAGCACCGTCGTCACATCAATATTCCCAAGAAAATCCTGAAGCCAGCTGCAAATATCTTGAACAAGGCTTTATGGTGGCCTGTGATCACTGCCGATGAGGTTGAGAGAGAGTTCATTGATCAGGTCATTGATCCTAAAGCAAAGACATTCAAGGATCTTGGCATCGAGCCCGCGGAACTCAGCAACCTAACCTTCCACTACTTGGTACGTCCAAAATCCATCACTCGGATTCTTTCTTCTTCTAACAATTCTATAGCAAGGTTACCGAAGTTCGTCATTCTATGATCTGCCACCAGCGACCGAGAGAGAGAAGAGAGAAGAAAAGAAGTATTTGCATGTCATTGACGACCAGTAGTGATAGATTTTACACCTGGTCTCATGTAACCGTAGAAGAGCAATTGAATTTGTACATATCAAGTCTAGAACAGTATCCATTTGTTTTGTTTCTTTCAGAGCTCGATATTCTCATAACGTTGTGTCCCATCTCTCCGAGGTCTTTACATCTTGGACTGAATTTCAGCGAAGAGCTCCTTCAGCTTATCCATGTCAGTCTTCTGTGCAGGCCATCCTACAGTCAGGCCTTGCTCCTTGTCAGGCTTAGGGATCTAAATGAACAAGTCAATGCGTGAAGTCAAGGTCTTTTTTTCGGAGGTCTTACCATGTGAAAGTGAACCTAAAAACACCTTGTGAGCTACTCGGCACCTGATGATAATAGGGCTTTATCAACATACATGGTCAACTTCTTGGTGTGCAATCCTTCCGTTGTTTTGCAAGACGTTGTAGTTCTCTGCCCCTGTGGCTTTGACGAGCTTCTTAACAACAGGCTACATGAAATCACGTTAGCAAGGCCACAAAGTAAGCTCTGTGGCAGATGTTCTCACCAAGATTTCCGCCAGTTGGTCATCAGGAATATCGGCCAGCTTCTCGCCATGGTGCTTGGGTATCACAAGCTATACAAAGCGTCAGACACAACTCAGATTGCGTAAGTAAAAATCATCATACAGCATGTCCTTTGCTAAGTGGTTGAATGTCGAGAAAGGCAAAAACCTTGTCACTCTCGAACAGCTTGAATGACGGGATATCCCCCTTGATGATCTTGCAAAAGATACAGGCGGCCATTTTTGTCTCTGGGTCCTGACTTTCGAGATACAGCTGTTGCGGTGGTGGGTTGTAGCTTCGAGATCTTGGTGCGGGTAAGGCTTGTCGGCGGGGTCGTGAAGCTCGCTCGGGCCGATGCGCCGCAAGGAAGGAGTTCTACGGACGCTGAGCGGTCCGTCGACGGCCTGAAGGTCCTCTGCTTTAAGACATCAAGTGTTTCCATTTTCTGCCATATATCTAGCCAATTGGGCCATTTCGATTAATGTAAGATGTCTGCCACTAGCTAGCATCTGATTCTATTCTTTGCCGCTTCATATGGGACTGTCGTGCCCCTCAAGTTATGACGCAGCGCTCCGATCTTTGAGCTTTGTAAATCACCCCACGTAGCACGAGTCACCGCAAGACAGTACCTAGAACCTGTCCAGACACTGAAGATGCGCATTCGTATTAGGGGCCCCGGAGGCTCTTCGATCATAACACTCGACGCCGAAGCAACAGTGGAAGATTTGCTGTTGCAAATCACAGAAAAGACTGGCGTTTCCAAGTTCGATGTGAAGTACGGATACCCGCCAAAGCCACTGGTCTTGGATCAGAAGAGTCTTTTACTGAGCAAACTAGAAGTCAAGCTGGATGGTGAACAGTTGACTATTGGGTCGAAGGACGAGCCTGGCCCAGCACAGTCCGCTTCGGTCTCTTCGCCATCTAAGAAACCAAACACATCTGGGCCTATTGCTTTGAAGAAGAAAGCCATGGAGTCAGAAGTGCCAGAGATCCCAATGCCAGAACGAAGTGCTACACTAGGTGCGCAGGTTTTCTGTCTTGTGTTGTCAGACAGTACTAACCCTGCATATAGTTCTCCGGGTCATGCCAGACGACAACAGTTGTCTGTTCCGGGCGATCGCTGCTGCTGTCACACCAAACGACGACCTCACCATGCACGAACTTCGCTCCTTTGTGGCCAGTCAGATACAAAGTGATCCGGAAAAATACACAAAGGTGGTCTTGGAAAAGGAACCTGATGACTATTGCAGATGGATTCAGACAGAGGCTGCGTGGGGTGGTGCTATTGAGATAGAGCTTCTGGCCAATCACTATGATGTTGAGATTTGTACCGTTGATGTTGAGGTAGTGTTACTTCCACCCACTCAGATCTGTGCTAACATATGCAGTCGCTCTCTGTACTGAGATTCAACGAGGGGGGTCCAAACAGAATTATTTTGGTTTATTCGGGAATCCACTACGACACTGTCGCACAAAGTCCATCCGCATACCCACATACTAAGGCTGATAATCCTCCGGAGGTGGATGTCAGGCAGTGGCCGCAATATGACGAGGATATTTTAGTTAAAGCTTTGGAACTGTGCCAAAAGCTTAACGCTAAGCACTACTTTACCAATACTGGCAGTATGCCTATTAAATGTAATGTCTGTGGCTGGATCGGGCATGGACAGGTTGAAGCTAGTCAGCATGCTGCGCAGTCAGGCCATTATGATATGGCCGAGGTTACAAGGTAGGAATGAATATAACATTTTTGAGATTACAAGATCACTAAAGTCGTGTCCCTTGCTCATGTCTATGGTTAATGTGATATCTCTACAAAAGCGCAGTATAGTAAGTACATGAAGCATGTAATTCCACGCAAATATAAAGGACTAGCTACAGATAGGTGCCAGTTATACCTTATGGATCATGAAGGCATGTCAAATCGTCAGTTTGTCGCTTAATTTACATAAATGTCTCACCATGTCCATCTATGTATATTTCCCAAGAACCAACCATAAGAACTAGTAACAAGGTTGTGGTTTAGAGGAGGCCTGGAATAAGCAGGGCCACTGCACGTCAAAACCCATTGCCCACTGGATAATATACACTGAACGCAAATACTTCATGCTGATGGCTCAGTTACTTTATAGGCACTAGAACACCGGCACCGCAAACGGACAGGGCCAGGGGCTGTAAAAGTAGATGTTAGATTAGATTACTGAGCTGCTTTTGATGTGTAAAGTTGAAGCAGCTTGGATGGCAATTAAAACAATTGTTATCGAGTGACGGAGGGGGGTTATTGCACATGCGCTTCTTAAGTGCTTGCTAATGTTTATATATAGAAATGTCATGGAGATTGCGGCGGGACTAGTGAGAACAGCATTTGGCATAAATTAAGTCTGGTATTTCTAAGAATTCTTTAATCGAGCTTCCTGAATGCATGTTCCAGGACAGTGCGAATGCCCGGATCCAATCCTTCTAGAGCCAATATCGGCTCGATCCATGCCTTCGTCTTCTTCGACAGCTCAGCCTTGTCCTTCGTTCCCTCCAATGCCTCTTTAAGCCGGATAAGTGATGTGTTAAGCGCCATTGGAAAGGATGGAGACATTGGATCGCTACCTGCTAGTGGTTGTCTGATGTAGCAATTACAGGTTGTTGGGTCTGCAGGATACATTTCGATCATGCTGTCCAGTACATGTTGCAGAATCCTGGCAGAGCAAGCCAAATGACCGAACTGTAGGAACATATCGAAGAAATTTTCTGCGGCTGCTGGGCAGAAGAAGTCTTGCTTTCTCGACGCGTCATATATAGCAAGAGGTATTGCGCCTGTAAGTGCTGGAGTCTTCATAGGGTCCATCTGAGGATCTGAATCTACCTTGACGGCATCTACCATGCTTGGTTGTAAGGCGTGGGTTTTGAAGTCTGGGATGGCAATCATATCGGCGGATGTAGAGAAGCCTTGATCCTCCGTACTCTCTTCTGTCGGCTCGGGTGCCTCGACCATTTTATCCACTTCCAAGCCAAGAATTTTCCTCCTCATGGCAATCTTTGCCAGATAAATCATTTCCATCTTTGCATACTCAATCCAAAGCTCTTTACTTCTTGTGCAAAATCTCGTTCCTCTCATCATATAGCTCCGCGCCCCAGCCATGTCCGCCTCAACCTCCAAGGAATATCTTGCTGCATACAACCATAAAACTGGTTTTGTTGGTTGTAGCCGGATTGCAGCGGTCATAATCGTTTTGAACTTGTTCGTTGCTTTGGCTTGTCTTGCGTATTCTAAATATGACATCCATAATGCCAAATCTCCCGGATGTTTCCTCGTCCCCCGCTCAAAGATATTGAATATACGCGCCTGACCAGGAGCAGCAGAACTGCCTTTTATTCGAAGTCTTTTGCAGCGTTTCTGTCGTAGTTGTTCTAGATTGATCTCCCATGCTGCGTATTTGGCGAAGTCGACAGGACTTGAACCTCGAGCAAGTACCTTGTGCTCAAAAGTTGACTTCTTCTTGACCATGGTACTGATTTCATCCTGGCTCAATCAGCGCGTTTTCCTTTAGTAGAAGGATATGGAAGATAATGAATGATTCGTAGCTGCAAAAAAAATCAAGACAAACCTTGGTAAATATTTTCTTCTCTTCCAGCTCTCTGAAATGCGGAGCCGCTTTCTCCATATAGAAGCGCGCCTTATCGCTTGCACCCGACATGATTGCGGTGTGTTGAGGACTGGGAGTTGAGAGGCACGATTGAATTAGACTGAGCTGTATTGCGCTGCGCTGCCTCTTGAGACTTTTGAAGAATACCAGAATTTATTCTCTGGCGCTAGCTGCAAGGCTGGCACTAGCCGCATACGGTATGACAGTACTTTGGAGCACTTGTAGTCCCCAGGACATACCGGGAGATGCAAACAGTAGAATGGGATCATTGTAGTAAGACCAAAAAGAAGTAGCCAGACTAGACTTTCACTTGTGAGCTGTGGCTGAATACATACATGTTTTGGTGAATAATCGAGGATCCAAATCCCATCCCACTTCAGCCGATCAACAATGAGCACTGGGGAGAGCTCCACAATGGCAAGGCTGGGGCGCGGTACCTTGCCGCCAAGACCACTACGGCATTTACGGCAAGAGGTCCAACAGCTAGCTACCCAACCTCGAATGTTCTTGTGCTCATCTCGGACTTTGCTTTGCTTACCTTAATAAATGAATACAAGCAAATCACGCGAGAAGTCCGGCTTCGTATAAATCGTTGCGACGTCCCTTCTCTCCCCCCTCCGTCGCTCTCAAATCCAGTCCGGATCGTCCGGATGTCCCTCTTTTGTACGTGAGCAAAGGTATTGATTGCATCAGGCACTTGCCCAAACAAACCATGCCGCCCAAGTTTAGAGACGGCGACGTCGTCCTGTCATTCTCGGGAACATGGATCTCATGGACGCATACCATTGTCGCATACAGTAAGTCAGAATATGTGTGTGATCTAGGAGTCTACTAACAACTGTAGCTGCATTTATTAGTGCTCTGATTGTCGGATGTTTACTGCATTACCACAAGATCGTGGAAAACGAGTACTACGGCTACCCGCAAGAATGGTTTCCCTCGGTATCCGCAACGATTGGGGACCGCTACCCCGAGCGGTCTTTTTTCATGATATTCATAGCAATTACATCTGGTACGAGGCATAAAATCTTGGGGATTGAAGTGCTTGGCTTATGATTACGCAGGCCCTCGTTTCGCGCTCGTTGCTCTATGGTACCTCCTCACGGCGCGACCCAATACCACCTTGCCTAAGTTCGTGGCCTTCATGGGTGTGTTTCGAACACTTACCTGCGGAGGATGGACATATGTGACATCAACTGATGATCATGACTGGCACGATATCTTTATGATTTCATACTTGGTCGCAACGTTGCCATGGACACTAGGATGCATCGCGCTTAGTCCAAACAATGCCAAAGCTGTCAAGTATCGGAAATATCTTGGAGGTGCTTTCTTTGGTACCTTGGTACCATTAATTTATTTCTTCATACAGCACAAGGTGCACAGAGTGGCAGGAGGTACGTTTTCCACTTTCTAAAATGACCACGTACCTGACATGGTGACAGCATACACAACCTACGCTTTCTTCGAATGGGCGTTGATTCTGTTTGATGTGGCATTTGACGCTGTTACAGCCCTCGACTTTGACACTTTTGAGTTGGTTGTAAAGGATGTTAAAGGTTCGAGCAAGGGGTACGTCCATTGGCTTCCAAAGTAGCTTAGACTACATGTATTTTGGCGACAAGTACACTTTTGTGGACCTATCTGAATCAGCATTCGTGTAGAAAGAACAAATTGGTAGCAGATGCAGTCCTCGAAAAGGAGTATGTGAGCCAACGAACTCTTGTGGTCACCAGGAGCTAAATGTGTGCAGGGAGAAGATACAAGCTGCCCAAGTCTTGAACCAGACCTTCACTTGGAGTGATGCAATTGATACAGTTGCTGATGTCTACAATGGCGTGAGTAATGTTCATGAAAATTTAATGGGTTCGACTAAAATAATCTAGTTTGTATTCTGGTCTATGTTGACTTCGCTGGGTGTAGTGGTTTGGTGTAAGTACCTTCACTCGGTATTCACGCAGAGTTAACTTTCATAGATTTCCCATTATGGCACATGGGCATCTCAGGATACGAGGCTCTCGTCATGTCAACAATATCCCCATTCCTACTCGGCAGTCGCTCCGTGAGGTCTTGGGTAGCGAGAAATCCTCGAGCTACACAGCTTGTCGCTCTCTCCGGGCTGCTTGCATACAACATTACGAATCCTGTCTTACGGCTCTTCATAGTAGGATTTTCTGTTTCCATGAATTGTTTGGTATGGTCAGCTGCATGGTCCTCGGAAGCTAACCAGCCAAGCCACCTGGAATCCAAAATTTCTGCATGGATTATTGGTCTGCTTGCGTCTAGTGTCATCAAATTTGCGTTCAAGACGAACAATCCAATCTGGCCTACATCTCATGCTGCTAATGGTGGTTGGAATGGAGTTGGTTTCCTTTTCGCTGTTCTAGCTGTTTTACGATCTACCCGGCAAAGACCAGTTTTGGGAAAGGCCCTGGCAACTCAAGGCCGCCAGGATGGCTCATCTCTTCTTGCGGCATTTGGTATTGGCGGGCTATTTTTCGGCCTCCACTCACTTCTTTCAGACTCCAGTACAATGATCTTATGGGTTTGGGAAGGATATCCTATTCGAGGCCCCATCGCTGTTCCCCATGGTGCTTGGACAATTGCTGCAATGGGTGCTGGGTTGGTGCTTGGACTTTTCAACGAAGGCTTCGCTCGTAGCTGGACCTTTTATGGCATTGGTTGCGTAGGTGCTGCCACACTTACTCTCTACAGCCACTGGAAAGGTTTCTATGGGGCTTTGACATTGACGGTCTACCTTGTGGCTGCCTCAGTCCCTCTCATCAGCTCAGCTGCGGGCAAGAAACCAGCTATTACCTTTGGACTTGGTTTCCTGATCTACAACTTTATGGTACTATTCCATGTTTGGGTTGTAGCATATGCATTCGTTCCAGGAGGTCCACTGGTTCGAGAACATACTGATTGGGTCATGCTTACTACTATGCTCCTCATTGGATGTGGAGTATTCAGCTCATTGTCGTCTTCACCAGCGGCTCAGAAGAAGCGAGCTGATGCTTATTTGAACTCTCGAAAAAAGCGATCATATTACTTGTACGTTCTTGCAGCCTTACAACTCTTGTCGGTCTCTATCGCCTATCTTCGCTTTCCGACCTACGATTACGTTCCCTACCATAAAGATGAGAAGATCTTCACGGCCGGTATTTGGACGATCCATTTCAGTCTCGATAACGATATGTGGTCATCCGAATATCGTATGCGTGACGTGATCAAGGAGCTTGAGATGGATGTTGTAGGACTTCTGGAGAGCGATCTGCAAAGGATAATCATGGGCAACCGTGATACGACCCAATTTCTTGCTGAAGACCTTGGGATGTACGTTGATTATGGACCAGGACCCAACAAGCATACCTGGGGTTGTGCGCTGCTCTCGAAATTTCCGATTGTCAATTCTACGCACCACCTCCTTCCCTCTCCAGTTGGCGAACTTGCACCAGCTATCCATGCAACTCTCGATATCTATGGAGACCTTGTAGATGTCTTTGTGTTCCATTCAGGTCAAGAAGAGGATCCTGAAGATCGAAGACTTCAAACTGAATACCTCTCGGACTTGATGGGATCTACCACACGACCATCCATTCTACTTTCTTACCTAGTCACCAAACCTTGGGAAGGAAACTACAAGACCTACGTGTCTGAAAGGAGCGGCATGCACGATATTGATCCTACTGACTGGGACCGATGGTGCGAGTATATTCTGTACAAGAACTTGAAGCGGACTGCCTATGCTCGTGTCTCTAGATCTACTATCACAGACACCGAGATTCAAGTTGGAAAATTCCAGATCGGTGAGAAGGAGGACCCTGCGCCCAATGTTAGAAATGCGCGAGTGAACGAGAAGGATGTCCCAGTGGGCAAGAGATTCCCAGATCTGTTCAAGGGCGAAGGCGTACGGGGACATCAATACCATGTATTTGATGAGCCTCGATACTTTGGATAAATCTGCTGATCAGGAGTTTGTTCGTGAGGGTTGATACCACCTGGAAACTAGAATCCCGAAAGAGGATTACTGGCTTGTTGGGTTTCTGCTAATGATTATGTTGATGCTCTTGGGAAAGGGCCATGTTGGACATTGGGATTGGACTGGATCGGGGCGCCCTTGTAAAATTACTTCTGCGTGCTTGCTTTGCCTGACTTGGTCTTTTACATAGCGACCGGCGATAGGCGGAGGGAATGATGGAAGCATTAATCTATGTCGATACCCACAGTTGAAGAAAAAGAAATACAAGTTCAAACCAACTTCGACTCTATTACAATTGCCAGTTGGTTCAGTTATGACTTTTTTGAAGCTAGCATGAGGTCAATGTTGCGGTTTATGATCCGTGTTCCAGTGCACAATATAGCCCTTTCTTTCATGTCCGGGTTCGTGTGAGGACTACAGCCCTAACTCATGGGACTTTGCTTACTATGCTATGTCTAGCTGATAAACTTGTGGCGAGGGTTAAGGTTGTACGTGCTTGGTGAAGCTACGCGAGCGAGCAAGCCGCAAGGCCTTCTCAACGGACGAAATGAACAGACACTTATCCAGCCCTCTCCATCTGATGACGGAGCATTTTAAGTCTTCAAAGGGCTATGGGCTAACCATCAGACCAGATTAGGTTCCATGACAGCGCGCATTCGAGCAAGTAAAAGCGAGGAGGAGAGTAAGATCTGACACGAGTAGAAACTCACCACCTAATGCGGCCGCCGTGGTAGGAAAAGCAGGCATGGACTTGCTGGTCAAGTCCAGAAAGTGACCACGAGACCAGAGATCGTTTAAGCAGGGAGACAGATTGAAGATGTCGGTGTACAACGGCTCGGACGGATAGCCAGAAAAAAGAATAAGAGTCCCTTACCTCGAAGATTGGCGTCCTGCCAGCTTCCGGACGGCGCGGAACGAATTGTCGCTCGCCACGCGCTTTGGGTGGCATGTTTGGTAAGTATGGGGGTGTACAAGCTGTGTGCACCTCTGTTCCTTGCATCGATCTTCTGGCACTGAGAGCTTGTCTTTCTGGACGAATTGGGGAGTGCCACGAGGTTTGGTGCGGAAACGGTTCTTGAGTCCGCCTATGGCATGTATTGAAGAAGGAGAAAGGGTGTACACAGTACTGTGTAGGGCATGATGAAGGGACTTACTGTATGTACAATATTGTAACGGAGTAGCCTGGACGACAAGGATGGGGCGAGGTAAGTTAGCCATTACCGACTACGACTACCTGTCTAAATCGCCTTATATTTTGACGTCCAAGAAAAGCCTCAATTTACTTGAGCGACTGCGACAGGGAACACAATAAACCGGCATTTTTGTTTCTTCTTTCTTCTTCTTCTTCTTCTTCCTCCTCCTCCTCCTCCTCCTCTCGTGTTCAAAAAGTCTGCGTTGGGATGTAGTTCCTTTTTCCCCCTGCACGATTTCGGAGCGTTGAGCAAAAGTAAACTCCGTCCCAAGCCGCCGACGACTACGACTTCAGATGGAGGAATGGCCGAATTGAATTTTCGGACATTTCCATCCTCCCGAGCTGACCAGACCCTTCCGTTCTGTTGTGCAACCTCGATAGACCTTGCACAAAAAAACCCCTCGTCCGGGGATCCGAGTTTTTTCTTTTTTTTGCTTTCTTTTCCCCTACAGCTCCTTATGCAAAAGTGCAAATGCAATAATGCAATAATGCATCACTTTAATTGCATGGGAAAATGTGAAATCTGATCAAGGAAAAAGAGAAAAGGGAAAACGGAAGAGGGAAGAAGGAAGAGGGTGGGGAGTCGTATAGATCCACCTTTTGCATACTTTTCAGGCCATTTCTTTGTCTCGTCGCAGTGGAAATTCCATGGAAATTCAATGGGTTGAGGGCGAAGTTATGAGGGTCTCTCATAATCTCGGCACGGAGCTCATGGGTGGGGTGGGCTCAGGCAAGAGATGATCATTTACGAAAGTTGACTAAAGACGACGTACAACTACTGACAGTCTTAGCATGCGGTCTTGGACTGTGCCTTAATGTAGGCTCCAGAGAGGATCAGATCTCGCACCCCGTTTGATTAGATTACGGGCCAAGGGTCGCTTTTCGCATCCGCATGTGAAAAAAATCCTTTTCTTCTCGCCGCCCCTGCCCCGTGCTGCACTGTCCTGCCCCGTCCTGCCTTGCCCTGCCCTGCCTGTGCTTCCGGGCCAGGCAAAAGGGCGCCCGAGAAAAGGAAGCGAGATTGTGAATGGGCCCTTTTTTTCCTCTTGCCTTCCAAGGTTGCCGACTGTACGGCTCAGTCCAGTAACATGTCGAGTAACCTGTCCTGTCCAGTCCAGCTCCAGTCCAACTCCAGTCCAGTCCTTCGTGACACCGGACTTTGCTGCCCCTCGGAGCCGAACTTTGCGATGGCTTTTCTTTAGGCTTGCTTTTATGCTTCTTCGGTTCTCCGTACAATCAAGCAGCACTTCCGTGCAGATCCTATAGATCTTGCATGCGACAATAGACGGTCAGCGGTTGTGGTTGGCTGCTGTCTTTTACGGAAGGACAGGAAGCAATGGTCCTGTACGTCCTGTACGTCCTGTACGCTCTAGAGTCTATACATCCGGTACGGTTGCCTGCAGTAGGTGAGCGCGTGGCTTGTTGCTTGCCGGCTCCAGTGTTGATAGGCATGATGCACGGTACGTACAGTCCAGCATTGGGTGCCCTTCAGGGCTGGGCTAGGCTACGCCTCACTCTGCCACCGTCGCCCTCGCCAACCGCTATCGTGAGCGAATTGCTTGTCATCGCCATCATCGATACGGTCATGGACTCCAGCCTCGCCAATGACAGCTCTCGCTCTTAGGCCGACTCCGATCCGAACAAGAAAGTCAAGCGCATGGTAAGAATCCGCGGGACCTTAGTTTGAAGCTGCTTACTCTATCTCGCTCCCAAGAGCCTATGGTGTTGGCGTTTGCCGTTTGCCGTTTGGACGACTCAATGCAAGCAATGCTGTACAATAGCTGATGACGTGAGCTCAGTCTTATCTTGGGCAGCGTCTGGTTAAACTCTTGGACGCGCTTCCCTACACGCCTTGTGGAGGAGTTGCGATCTGAAACAAACACAACGTTTGAATACTGGTCTCTGTATCTTGGGGATCCAGCAAGATTGCCAGATTTCCAAACACCTGTCGTCCCTTCTTGAGTGAGTTCCCAATGCTGCCCCTATCGCCGTATCACCGTATTCCCGAGGACGCGTTGTCGCTTGTTTGGGAATGAGTCTGAGCCGGGCGAGTAGTATGTAAAGTCAAGCAGGGCAGGGGCGCCGCTGTTCTCGTGCACGGCTCCCTCAACGTACGGCGGACGATGGGACTGGACGGACCACTACCATCATCCATCCATCACCATTGCAATGCTAGGCTGGGCTGGGAACTGCGAATTGGCCTCCGGGCGGCGGGTCGGGGGGCTTTGGCATTGCGAGCAGCGCTTACACTGCAATGTGGAGATAGATTAACTTCTATGTTAAGCAGCAGGAAGTAAAAGTCACTTTGCGGACCCTGTGAAGAGCCTTGAGTCCCGGTTAAGTTGCTTTCTCTATTGGGTGAAGCTATGTGTGTGAAACGAAGCCTCAGCCACAGATCCCATATTTCCTCCTCTCCTTTTGCCTTGCAAAGAGGTGATCCTTATCCTTTCTTGGCGCTTGCGCTCTTGCGTCCTCTCGTCTCTTCAGGGTCAACAAGGGAAGCTCTGCAAGAAACAATTGTTGGATTGTCTTGTACAGCATCTGCCAGAAATATCGCCGGTAGGTAGCTGGAATAACCGTACAGTTGTCTCACTAAAGACTCGTGACCAAACAGCAATGGCGTGCCCTCGGATTGCCGGATTTGCGAGCATTCAACAGGGCAAGGGTCCGCAAAGTCTCCCGCTTCTTACTTTGGGAGCTATGCCAACATTTCTGCAGTAGGTCTTGTGGTCACAGTACGGCGGTATACGGCAGAGTAACCCAAGGGCAGGGAAGACTCCTTGAACATTAAAAGGTGTAATCATGTAATGCTGCATAACTCAGTAGCTGAGCCAACTCGTCGTGGCCATGGGCGCGCCCGCGTCAGCAGGAGACCCCATAACATTAAGCTGCTCTTTATGCCGGTATGCAGCGCTGCTGTCAGTCCATTCTCAAACATGACATACGACGAAGGGGGCCGTTAATCGCTGATCGCTGTTCGGCATGTCCAGCCATGCTCAGGCACGAGCGCGCGCACCGCGAGGACAGCAAAGCTAGAGAGGTCAATGAATGAAGGAAAGGTTGGTTGAAGTGTAAATAGAAATGAGCCGTCGGGTCGTCGCAACGAATGCGACACGCTTGTTTACCTGGCTAGCTCTCTGTCTGCGTACATCACCTTCGCTTCGCATTCTCGTTTTCTCACACCATACCGAGCTGGGGTTTGGGTGTGGCTGCGTTGGCCGCGAGATTACTGCCAAGCTAAGTCTGCGCTGACTTCGCCTTAATCATCAGTCCCGGACTTTCCAGCAAATCCAAACATCCATCCGGCAAGCGATACAAAGTCACTTCCTTCCTCGCAATAATTCTTCGCTTTCCTCCTCCGTTCCGACAAACGACCTCACACCTCTCACCTCACCACCACCTCTCCCTCCGACGTCCCTCCTCCTCCAACATCTCTCTTCCTCCACTGTCGCCTCCCCCGCCCAATATCGACTTCATGTGCAGACAATAGCATCTCTTTCGCCTCTCTCGCCGCCCAGCATCCATCTCCCTCGCCGGCCTCTAGCTCTCGTCCGTCTCTCGCGCCTCTGCACTCGTCATCTCCTGAAACGCCCAACCACGAGCTGCTCGAGAGGTCGCCCGCAACACCCTCCGTCCCTCCTCCGGAAAGAACACAATGTCGGATTCCACTTTCTACGCGTCAATGTCGCCAACCTTTACGAAAGCGAAGATTCCCTTTTCCTGGCCATCGTTACCAAATCCCATCCCCCGGAGGTATCGTCGGCGCTTGCGGTCCAAGTTCCGGTCAACAATCTCTCCAGCCTCTTCGATCGCCTCGATCGAGACGTCTTTCGATGTGGCCGACACGATCAAGGCGCTGAGGGCACACCGATGGTCTTATTATGACGGACAATACATCATTCTGATCATCCTAGCCATATTTTCCTTGTCGATAAGTCAGGCACCGGGCCCGCTTATGAAGACAGGTGCAGCAACTGCACTTATTGCAGCTCTGCTCGTACCCGTGACGAGGCAGTTCTTCCTGCCTGTTTTACCAGTGTTTACCTGGTTGCTTTTCTTCTTCAATGCTCGGTGAGTGACCACTGGATTCTGGGGAGCAGAATATTTCACTGTTGAATTATTTGGCTGATTTGCTCGCAGATTTATTCCCGCTGAATATCGACCGCATATCTGGGTCAAGGTTTTACCTGCCCTCGAGAACATCTTCTATGGAGCCAATTTGAGCAATATCCTTTCAGCCCACAAGCACGTTGTTCTCGACGTACTGGCATGGTTTCCCTACGGAATTTTGCATTTTGGGGGGCCATTTATATGGGCGCTGGCTATGTTTATCTTTGGAGCACCTGGCACTGTGCCCGTTTACGCACGAGCTTTCGGATACCTGAACATCATCGGAGTTGCCATTCAGTTGGTTTTCCCCTGCTCTCCTCCATGGTACGAGAACATGTATGGTCTTGCCCCAGCCAACTATTCCATGGAGGGCTCGCCTGCGGGACTCGCTCGAATTGATAAGCTTTTTGGCTTCGACATGTACACCACCAACTTTACTGCATCTCCACTGGTCTTTGGAGCATTCCCGTCGCTGCATTCAGGAAATGCCGTTTTGGAGGCGCTTTTCATGAGCCACTGCTTCCCCAAGCTACGACCTCTTGTAATTGCCTATGCTATGTGGATGTGGTGGGCAACTATGTACTTGTCTCACCACTACGCTGTTGATTTGGTGGGAGGCGGAATTCTTGCGGCAATCGTCTTCTACGTTGCAAAAGCCAATTTCCTGCCAAGAGTGCAAGCCGACAAATTCTTCCGATGGGATTACGACTACATAGAGCGAGGAGATGCACCAAGCGCGGACTACGAGTATGGTCTTACCGTTCTCGACGAATTCCGAAATGATAGCAGTGATGAGTGGACTGTAGGATCCTCCTCGTCTTTCTCTTCGGGATCAAGAAGCCCAGTTGATGAGAGCCAAAACGCCTGGGAGGGTGAGACATTGGCTTCTCAGGTATCCGACAGTGAGCTCAGTGAGATCATTGTTAGGTAACCGCCACCATTCGTCCTCGCCTGAGGACTACCATTCCGTCTCGACAACTGTCGAGATACTTAAATCACGACTTCACGGCATGAAATCATCTTTCGGCGTTCAACATATAACCGACACGTATCAGATCCTCCTGGACGTCCGCCTTGTACATATTACCTAGTCCCCAATACGTCCAAGATCTTTTGACTTGGATGTCGACCGGCTGTTTCAATATATAATAATCATAATTTCGCCAGCGACAAACCCGATTAGCGGCAAACCCGATTAGCAGCAATCGGCACTCTGTTTTCGACCCTCGAAGACACAGTTGTCTAGGCACAACCATTCCATTCTACCTTTGCTTCTCGCTTTGATTTTGTAAGCCCGCCATAGCTACAAGTCCTAGCTCTTTTTCCTTATGTGTGAATAAAATACCACGATCGCTAGAGTTACCGCCACGACTGGGCATGGTGTGCGCTGGGCTCATTATATGTATGCTTTCTTCGATGCAAACCGTTTTGTGGCTTGCTGGAAATAGACTTTGGGAAGGGAGACATAGATCTCCCCTTTTGGATGACATATGGACTAGAATTCAAAGGAGCTGGAGTATACTAGAACTTACTTTCGTTCAAAGCTTATGACGAGGGGGTTGGTTTGGGGGAGATGAGCTACTACAACGAGGTAATAGCAGTGTGACAGATAGAAATGAAAGATGATGAACAATATTATACGCTGATAATTTCTGAGACCTAGGCCAGCATCGTAAGTTCTTATATCGTGGAGCCATGATAATCATCGGCCAGCCGTTCCGCTGTGTTAAGCTCATAATTCATGACAAGCCAAAACGTGTGTGTCAACCCATGGAGAGCACTTCGGCGACACACAATGCAACATTGACAAGGCTGAAGCATGTGAATGAAGCAAAATCGTGCTGGTGATTCCTTTACCTTTGGGCTGGAACTCCCTTACGATGCGAAGTATGTTTCCTAGCGTACGCCGCACCAACCCCACATTATTTAACCGCGAGCTGGAGGAGGGGGGCAATGAGAGGTCGCGGCTGAGAAATCACGCTCTGCAGAACGACGACCAACTGGCTGGCTGACAATCAATTCTCCATCGCCAGCTTCAGATTTATTTGCTTTCCAATCCTTCAGGAATAGCTCTCCCGAATATTTTCCCTATCGCGCGTGCCCAGCCTTTACCTGGATCCTTCAAGCTTCGAACTCCACCCCACATCGGGTCTCTTATCGTCAGAGCTGACAGAAACCTCATACGATCACCTCTGTGTGCGCTGCTTTCAAGTGCTTGGGATGGCCACTATGAGCTACCAGAATACCCAGGACGGCCAGCAAGCCAAGGCAGCTGTGCAAGCATGTCGATATAAGACGGGAAAGACGTTGGGCGCTGGCTCATATTCGGTGGTCAAGGAGTGTGTACACATTGATACGGGGCGATACTATGCCGCCAAGGTTATAAATAAGCGGTTGATGGCTGGAAGAGAGCACATGGTACGCGAAGCTATTACAAGTTGAGGATCATGGACTAACCAAGACGACTTTCAGGTGCGAAATGAAATCGCTGTCCTCAAACGGGTCTCCATGGGCCACCAAAATATCTTGACTCTGGTTGACTACTTTGAGACGCTAAACAACCTGTATCTTGTCACTGATCTCGCGCTCGGTGGTGAGCTTTTCGATCGTATCTGCCGCAAAGGCTCTTATTACGAATCCGATGCTGCAGACTTGATCCGCGCTACCTTGTCAGCTGTTGCCTATCTCCACGATCATGGAATTGTGCACCGAGATCTTAAGCCAGAGAATCTTCTCTTCCGGACTCCAGAAGACAATGCAGATTTACTTATCGCTGACTTTGGTCTTTCGAGGATAATGGACGAGGAGCAATTTCATGTCTTGACAACTACCTGTGGAACGCCAGGCTACATGGCTCCTGAGATCTTCAAGAAGACCGGGCACGGAAAACCAGTTGATATCTGGGCTATTGGTGTTATCACATACTTCCTCCTTTGTGGTTATACTCCTTTCGACCGAGACTCTAATTTGGAGGAGATGCAAGCCATCCTAGTCGCAGACTACAGCTTCACGCCTATCGAATACTGGCGTGGAGTGAGCTTGAGTGCTCGCGAGTTCATAAAAAAGTGCTTGACCATTGATCCCACGCAACGTTTGACAGCCCATGAAGCGTTATCCCACCCGTTCGTGTCAGGAATTGAGACAACTGCGAAAGGCACTAAGGGCAGCGATCTTCTTCCGGTTGTGAAGAAGAACTTTAATGCAAGAAGAACACTACATGCAGCTATCGATACCGTCCGCGCCATTAACAAGCTACGAGAAGGTCAAAGTGGCATGATGGATGGAGTTGTATCAAATGCACCAGATCAGGGTGCTCCGCCATTCCCCAAAGCAAAGAACAAGGATTCCGGGGTTGGGGGTATGGGAAGTGACCCAAACGCAATGGACCATGACTCCAGTACTGGTTCAGGAGACAATGGATTATTTGGACACGGAGACACTGACGTGCATATGCGCGGCGTAGAGAGAAGTACTGGACAAGGACAGACAGAAGCACAGATTGAAGCCCAGAAACGAAAGATTGCTGAGACAACGAAGGGATTATGGAGTGCAGGTGCAGCAAAGATCACAGGACGATAGTATCTGCATTCCCTTTTCTAGAGATCTAAGTGATTTAGGGCCATCCTACCTTAATGCCCTTGGGCAAAGAAATGGCGTTGGGTAGCGCGCAACTCGTTTTGTTTTCCTTCTTCCTTTTCAGATCGGAAACTATTTTGCTGGAATGCTTCTTGTACGTTGCCTTGATTTTTATTGGGGATAAGATGGTTGCAAATGGACTAGGATTCCAAAGTGCGGCTGCTTCTATTACCTTTTGAATGAATTGAACTAGCTGGCTGGTTATTTTGCCATTTTGCTCTGCAATTTGTTTTCCCCTACAAGCACAGGCAGGTGTTGTTCCAGATGAGAGATGAAATATGATATATTCGTTTGAATAGTGCATAGGCAAACACTTTTGGCATGAAATCAAAGGGCCTTTCCAATTGGCCTCTGGGTCGATTCTGATGTCCTACATGGTGCTGTGTTGGGAGGGGCTCGTAATGACTGAATGTCAGTAGAATATTGCGGGAAGGACAGTTGGAAATGGACATTTATACACGTATGGATTTGAGACCTATAACCTGCAGGGGAACATGGTTTGGTCTTTGCTTTCATATCCGGCTACCCGGTTGCAAAAAAGGATATTTGGAAAGCCACGGAGCGAATCTTGGTAACGGATATCTGAGTCTATTGCATGAAGCTGCATGAGCAAGCTGCCTTCTCCAGCTTGTTCAAGCTTCGATTTCTATCGTAAAGATTGCTATGACTTGGCGAGTATCATGGCGGTCATTCCTCCTCAGTTCCATAGCCATCTGATCCACAATCTCCCGCATCCATACTCTCCTCTTTAGACTCACTTTCCTCCTTCTGTTTTCCAGTCTCTCCAGCCTCTGCTGCGATCTCACCCTTGACCCTCAACTTAGCCTCCTTTCTCTTAGGAATGACGCTCAAGAACGCCTCTCCCCAATCGCCCTTCTCCAACCACTTCAGCATAATCTCCACCACGTGGTTGACAGTCAAGACCGTCCGGCTCTGCATTGTCATATATTCGCCAATTGGCAACTTCGCCGTAGGAATGCCGCGCTCACAGGCTCGTTTGTAGCAAAGCCCCTTGTGTCTGTTTTTGTCTACGATCCCGCCAATTATGTAGCTCGTGTATGGTGACAGACGGTCGATTGTGTTAGGGGAGTCGGCTGTGAGGTAGACTATTGATGGGCTAGTGGGAACGGACTGAGATTGAGCTTCTGTTGCGACTGTGGATGTGGATTTCTCTTCTGATGTGCTTGCTGGCTCTTGGCTTGCTTTTGCATCTGTTGGTGTACTGGCCGTCTGACTACCGACTGAGGCAATAGCAGTAGCTGGCTCTGGAGCAATGGTAGAAGCGTTCAAACCATCCTGACTTGATTCTGTAGGCGTAAATGCCCCTACTAATTTCCCTCCAGTTGGTCCTTTCATGATATCATGCAAGTCAGTAGCCGCCTCGACAAAATCTTTGTCGGTGAACCTGACGCCTTTCCACCCAAGCTGGGTGTTGGCAAGCACCGTCTCAAAGCGAGTCTGCAGCTTGCCGCCCCAGGAACTAATGTAGACGTGAGATCTGTACGGCGAGGTTCTATTGTCTGAATAGCACCGCGTGAGCTGAGCACCAAGCGAGATAAGTTCCTTGTCCGTCATGAGATCGTTGAAATCACAGTCCAGGATCAATCCTACTGGGGTCTGCACGGGACGAAAGAAGGGCGTCTTTTCCTTTGGTGCAGCTTCAGTTGACTCCTTTTCTTCTTCTTTCTGAGCTGCTCGCGCTTCGGCTTTGCGTGCTTGTTTTGCCTTGTGCTTTTCTCGCCTTTTCAGCTTCCTGTCGTCCTTGCCTGCGTCCCATTGCTCTTGCTTCCTCAATTTCTTCAATTGATTCTTGGAAAGTGGCACATCTGCCTCTCCTTTAACTCCCTCCTCGGCCTTCACGGTAGGTTTTTCTCCAGCCAATCCATTGGAATTCGAGCCGTCCGATACACCTCCTGTTTTTTGGACTGCCTCTATGACATGTGCTGCTCCAGTATCCTCCGATTTCTCCAGTCTCCGGATCTTAGAAGGCCGCTCTTCTGTGTCAGACATGGCGTATGAGGTAGAAAAAGTGCGAGGAAGAAATTCAAGTAACGTGACCTGTCTGTCGCTAGATTGATTTTCCAAAAAGCACTTTTGAAAAAGGCGGTCTCTGCTGGCAGAAACGCGAATGTGCTTGTCGCGTCGCGTCCACTTAACTGGAACTTCGTGACGCAGTACAAAACTATCTGCTCTCTCCTTTCCATTAAGGCTTCTTTTTGCTTACCTGGATTGATGAAAGCGGAGAAATCTTAACAATGTCTTCTCGTCCAGAACTAAAGGTAGGTTGAATTAATTATATCACCCTCGGTGCTTTACTGACCAGCTCTAGGTCGATGATGAGGTCGGTTTTATCAAGTTCTTCAAAGGTCTACCTTCGACAAAAGACGATGACTGTTTCCGAATCTTCGATCGTGGTGATTACTACACTGCACACGGTGAAGATGCTACCTTCATTGCACGCACCGTCTACAAGACAACTTCCGTCCTACGACAACTGGGTCGAAACGATAGTACCGGGCTTCCCTCCGTCACGATGAGCATCACTGTCTACCGAAACTTTCTACGAGAGGCTCTGTTTAAGCTTGGTAAGAGGATTGAAGTTTGGGAGAGCCAAGGTGGTCGATCGAACTGGAAAGTCGTGAAGCAGGCATCCCCTGGAAATTTGCAAGACGTCGAGGAGGAACTTGGTGGCCAATTTGACGCAGCACCTACGATCCTTGCTGTAAAGGTCTCTGCAAAGGCATCAGAGGCAAGGAATGTTGGAGTCTGCTTTGCAGATGCAAGTGTTCGCGAATTGGGTGTCAGCGAGTTTCTCGACAATGACCTGTACTCGAATTTCGAATCACTTCTTATCCAACTTGGAGTGAAGGAATGTCTAATTCAAACTGATAAGTCTGACAAAGACCCAGAAATGGGAAAGCTGAGGGCTATCATAGACAGTTGCGGTATTGCCATTTCAGAACGTGCCGCGTCAGACTTTGGAACAAAGGATATCGATCAAGATCTTGCTAGGATACTTAAGGATGAGAAGGCTGCTGGCATGTTACCCCAAACAGATCTCAAACTAGCAATGGGCTCAGCCGCAGCCCTAATCAAATACCTTGGAGTTCTCCACGACGCATCAAATTTTGGCCAATACCAGCTCTATCAACATGATCTCTCACAATACATGAAGCTTGATGCATCCGCACTAAAGGCTTTGAACTTGATGCCTGGTCCCAGAGACGGTGCTAAGACGATGAGTCTGTTCGGACTGCTCAACCACTGCAAAACGCCAATGGGCAATAGATTACTCGCACAATGGCTAAAGCAACCACTCATGAGCATGGAGGAGATTGTGAAGAGGCAGCAGCTTGTGGAAGCATTTGTAGAAGATACTGAGCTCCGACAGACCATGCAGGAAGAACAATTGCGATCGATTCCTGATCTGTATCGGCTTTCTAAGAAGTTTCAGCGCAAGAAGGCCAATTTGGAAGATGTGGTTAATGTCTTTCAAGTTGTGATCAGACTTCCCGGCTTTATTGGTACCCTGGAAGGTGTTATGGACGAACAATACCAGACTCCTCTCGAGGCAGAGTATACCAGCAAATTACGAGAGCATAGTGATAGTCTTGCCAAATTTGCAGAAATGGTAGAAACCACTGTCGACCTCGATGCTATGGACAGACACGAGTATCTCATTAAGCCTGAATTTGATGATAGCTTGAAAATTATCAAGAAGAAATTGGAAAAGCTTGATTACGAGATGGATAAGCAACTCCGGGAAGCAGCCAAGGATCTTGATGCTGAAGTCGGCAAAAAGATATTCTTAGAAAATCACACCAAACACGGTTGGGTTATGAGACTCACCAGGACAGAAGCAGTCCGAATACGCAACAAGTCAGCATATCAAGAGGTTTCTACACAAAAGAATGGGGTTTACTTCACGACACAAAAGCTACAGAGCTTCCGAAGAGAGGCGGATCAGCTATCACAAAACTACAATCGAACCCAGAGTAGTCTTGTGAACGAGGTTGTTGGCGTGGCTGCTTCATACTGCCCCGTCCTTGAGAAGCTTGCGGGTCTTCTCGCCCATATGGATGTCATTGTGAGCTTTGCCCACTGCTCCGTTCACGCCCCAACATCATATGTTCGACCAAAGATTCATCCCCGTGGTCAAGGAGACACAGTCCTGAAAGAGGCAAGACATCCATGTCTGGAAATGCAGGACGATATCCAGTTCATCACGAATGATGTAACGCTGAAGCGTGGTGGTTAGTACTTTTTCTTCAACTCATGGTTTGCATCTGCGTCAGCAAGGTCTGAGAGAAGCAGAAGCATCCCCACATCCCCTAACAACTCAACAAAATGGAGTAGCCAAAACCACTCTTTTAGAAGGGGTTTATCACTAACACCCTTCATTACACAGACTCGGAATTCCTCCTAGTGACAGGTCCGAATATGGGAGGAAAGAGTACATACATACGGCAAATCGGAGTGATTGCCCTCATGGCACAGATCGGATGCTTTGTGCCCTGCTCGGAAGCAGAGCTGACAATCTTTGATTGCATCTTAGCAAGAGTTGGAGCCAGTGACTCGCAGCTCAAAGGAGTCTCTACTTTCATGGCTGAAATGCTAGAAACAGCCAACATCCTTAAATCTGCCACCTCGGAATCCCTCATCATTATTGACGAGCTAGGACGAGGTACAAGTACATATGATGGGTTTGGACTCGCTTGGGCAATCTCAGAACACATCATCAAGGAGATTGGCTGCTTCTCCATGTTTGCAACACATTTCCACGAGCTCACGGCCCTGGTCGAGCAATACCCACAAGTTCAAAACCTGCACGTCGTCGCGCATATTGACGACAATGGCAAAGCCAAGCGAGAAGTTACTCTTCTGTACAAGGTCGAAGAAGGTGTCTGCGATCAAAGTTTCGGCATCCACGTGGCTGAACTTGTCCGCTTTCCTGAGAAGGTCGTCAATATGGCAAAGCGCAAGGCAGACGAGTTGGAGGACTTCACATCCAAGCACGAAAGCAGCCAGATCAAGTACGAGAAGACTGATGTAGAGGAAGGCAGTGCGTTACTGAAGGAGATGCTGCTTAAGTGGAAGACGGAATGCGAGGGCAAGCAACTGAGTGAGAAAGAGATGGTTGGGAAGATGAGGGAGTTGGTCATGGCTGATGAGAAATTACTGGACAATCCGTTCTTTCAGAGTATCAAAGCGCTCTGAGCAATCTACAAGAACGGATCCTTTATTGCTTGGCTGTAAATGATGATGGTATGAATGGAATTGTAATCATAAGATAGCTTTGGCATTTGGAGTGGGAGTACATGGATATTCGGCTGGTACAGCTTTTGATTTGGAGTTGGTAAAATATATATTAAAGAGAATAGAGTTGATTATTTCAATTAATGATGCATGGGATCAATAGTGGTAACTGGCTATGTAGAAGTAACAGCGACAACTGCCTGGAAGGCCTACTTACATATAGGTGCCAGTCGCGTGGTTGGTTACACGACCCCTCGATTCAGTAGTTGAAATGCCGTTCGTCATTTTACAATTTGATTGATATTTGACAAACCAGCTTTTAAACTACACTGACTGACGGCGCGGAGGTTGATGATATTTGAGTTGAGATGCAATTGATTAAGGGGCCAAGATGAAAGCAAGCCGAGGAATAACTGTAACTACAACTTCGCTCTCTCGCTCTTGCTCTCCCTCTCCCGCTCCCGCTCTCTCCCCACTCTCTCTTCCTCTGCCACCCTGTCCAACTCAAGCCAAACCATCTCCACCATAACACAGTCCAGTCAGCCCTAAGGGCCCCTTTTCTTCCCCTCTCACCAGCACCCTCCCTCTTTCATCCCTGTACCTAACGAACGCCCGAATCCAACCGAGATAACACGAGCTCCGAGACAAGAAGGTCTGAGGCTTAAAGGGAAACATCCCTTCTATATTTAGTAATCTGGGAGGGAGATAGTAAACGCGTTCCTGTCCCTTAGTGATCCATCTATTTTCCCCTCTATCTTACCCACATAGCATGTTCAAAATCCCCTTGCCCTATATCAAACCCAGGCTAGATAAACAAGCCTCGGGGTGATAAGAGGCCTGGGGATAGGACAAAAATTTGCAAGGAAAGTATCTAAAGAAAAGATCAAGGAAAAGTGAGTTGAAATCGAAATAGTATACGTAGTAGGGTAAGGTAAGTATAGGTAGTTAGGTTAACTGAGCTTGAAAATCAGGAAGGATATAAAAATAGCCAAGTAGCAGAAACGGCAGTTTTGGCATCAAGAATAAGCCAAAATGAAGGATCAATCAAATTAATCAGTCATTCAAATAAAAAACTACCCTCCGGAACCAGCCGAAAAAAAGGACAAAAAGGAAAAAGACAGAAGCGCCCAAAGACCCTATAAAGTGTAGAAGGCAGAAGATTAAAACATAGGCATCGTCGTTTTTCGACCTGAAGACGCAGATAACAACAATAACAACCAAGACAATGGAAAAAGGAAAATGAGGTATAAAGCCCGCCCATCAAGTGCAAAAGCAAAGGGATTTTGCGCCGAATTTCCCACCCCGACCCCATTTGGTTATCTTCCACTTGAAAATGAAAACTCCGTTGTCCTGACCCAGGCTTCCAATCCTCCAAAGGTATACCAATCCTCCCTCCCCTTTCCTTCGTTGCTTTATTCTTTTAACTCATACAGCCAGCTAGCCACGTCATCATCCGTTGATCGTTATCGAAAATACAATTGAGCCTCGCTGCTAAGGATAATCGCAGGTTTACCACCCCTTCTTTCTCGCAAAGCGCTTGTTTAGCAATGTCAGAACCTTCGGCACATTAAATTGCACGTATTCCAAATCAAGGTCTTCTTGGCCATCTTTCTGCATTTCTAGCAGGTCATCAAGCTTGAGATCAAGCTCGAGAAGCCCGCGATTTCGGCCTGTAGTAGTGTTAGTTGGGAAGTATTATTCCGGGGTATTAAGAAACGTACCCTTGTAGTGAAGAGAGATGACGAATGTTCCTGGTAGAGGACTGGTAAAGTTGAAATAGATATTCGCTCTTCTGTTATCCGGAACGTTGCTCTTTTGAATGACACCCTCCTTCTCAAGTGCGGCGTGTGTAAACTTGTATGGTCCGAGAACTTGATGTTTTTGCTGCTTCCTTCTCGTGCCTTCGCTTTGACTTCGAACATTATGAAGGTAGCTCTTGTACGTTTCCAGTTGTCCTACAAGATACGTGTTGTGATCCCTGATCGTCTTAAACACCTCTTCCAGTTTCTTGGTCTCAACCACCACACCATCCTTGAGTGAGCCAAGGTGCTGGAGCTCCTGCTCAACCTCGTCTCGCAGCAGACTAAATTGGTCAGACTTATCAATGACTCCTAGCTCTTGCAGTTGACTGAGTAGTTCCATAGCCCTGATTCCTTTCCGGACCATCACAGCATCATTTCGGGAGGTGGCTGCTGCATCAGCAACACGCTCTAGTCGTAGTGGCCTGCGAGTTACTGCACCATTATTTGGCATTGATCGCATGATCTGAACAAATGTTGTCTTTGCCTCCATGAAATAAACCTCTTCCTGAGTAATGTCCAAAGCGGCGGTGAGATCGTCGATCGCCGTCTCCCATTTGCTGAAGAGAGGCAGGGTAATCGCTCTGTTCTCTTTTCGCGGGAGTTGAGCAGGAGCAGATCCAAGGTCATTCAAAATGACAGCTAGATGCGAGTTCTCGCCTTTGTTCAAATCGGCGCTGTGCTTCTCCAACAGAGCATGGGTTGCGTAGACTTCATTCAGTGTGATTGAGAGTTCCAAATCCTTCTTTGACAAAGCCACATAGTTATCCATCTCCAAACTCTCGTAGAAATCTTGAACTTCACAAAGATCTAGCATGAATCTATTCACGCGCTCCTTGTTGGCCTGGATAAAAGGTTGGAGTTTGGCCATATAGGGCTCCTTTGCATACGATGGCTTGTTGGCAAGATTCTGTAACATTTTGGCAATCAGTGTCAACGTTCTTCGAGGTCGGTCAGCAGGTGTTCCATCAATCAACATGTATGATTTTGGTGTGACAATGGCGGGGTTGATGAAGCGTAGGAAGAAAAACCCTCCTATGAGTGTGCAAATAACCTGGTCGTTTGCATCTGGGTACTTTCTCTTTGTCAAACTCCGAATTTGCTTGCAGATCCATCTGATTCCGTATGGGGTCTCTTCTAGACCATCAATAATGGTGGTTAAGAATCCATTGGCAATTTCCATGAGCATGGTTAGTCTTGGCTCAATAATAGCTTGTACCTGTGCATTATCTGCAGCTTGTTCTGCAGTCACTCCTCGTGGCAGATTTGCAGGCAGGCTCCCGGTATCTTCCTCAATTTGCTCAATCATTCTTTCGTAGACTTTCAAGGGGTTGATCTCCAGGTCAAGATCTTTCAGTTCAATCAACCCATTGATTCTGTCTGCTAAAACGGTCTTCAGATAACTCTGCCCTGGTCCTCTTCGGGTATATGTGGTCATCATTCGAGATACGGGGGTGTTCGCGCGCAATAAGGATGAGTACTCGGGAGTATTATCAAATTGATAGGTTAGAACAGACTGGAAAAAAAGTCAGTATCTGTTCCCGTCAATCCCAAATTCCGACTTGCCTGGAACATAGTCAAGAGTAAATGCTCTTCACGACTCTCATACTGGTTTCCATAAATTGTAAACATAACAGTTTGAAGTAACGAGTCAATCTCTGCCATGGTGACGAGCCGGCAAAGATGAGCAATATGTCTAGGCTCAGATTGAAGCAAGAAAAGAAGGTTGCCATATTTTTGTGTTTTCTCGTCGTTAGGAAAGAAACCTTCTTGCAAATCAGAAGCATCTTCAAGATGACTAGCAACTTCGTTTTGCTACGAAGGATAAGCCTGTTATTCATTTATAGGTAGGGGAGTTTGGTGTGTACCTCTTCTAATGCCATTCGATTCTGGATAAGCAAGGCTATTCGGGAATCGAGATATCTAACATCCTTCTCCAAGACGAAATTCTTCTTTGATTGTGATGAGATCTTTGATTTAAGGTCGCGAAGGATCTTTTGAGCTTTAATTGTGTCAGCTGCTATCTCGAACGCTTGTCTCGACTTCCATATCTCTTACCCTTTGCAAGATCATCCTCAATTTCCAGATCTTTCTCGTTTGCCGACATGGACAGATATAATGTGGTCATAGAGTACCTCTTTGACTGCCTAACAGATCTCCCTCCATCGTGGGACGACATTGTGTTCTGACGAGAAACGGGTTGAAAAGATGAGGATGAAGCCGTTGAAGCGCGGGAAGGAGTGGCTAGCATTGTTGCCATTATAGAAGTTGCGACCGTACGCAACGGTTATAAGAGTTGTGGTCGACTTCCAAGAGCGAACGTTGCTCAGTGCCGACAGAACTTGCGTTGTGTTAGGGTGTCTCGGAGGGAACAAAGAAGAGCCAAGATAGATCTGCGGAACGGCAATCCGGTGCTATGGTCAATGAGTAGAGATTCGCGATTATAGGTTTGGTAAGTCTTCCTGCCAGAAGCCGTGTCGAGGTAAGTTGTTCGAGAAAGATTCAGATCGCGGTATCTGTAATTAAGGGTATCGTCGTAGGATTGCAATTAGTAGACAGGGCTTCGTATTGCAAGATGCCTTCTCTTCGTACGGGGCAGTGGTAGCAATGTCGACCAGCGATCCACGAGGCACACTGATTAGAGAAGGTCCCAGGACGGGCAGCTGGGTATTATCACACGCGGGATCTCCTCGACGGAAAGCGTCGCAACGTCAAGAGCCGTCGTGAGAATTCAGCAATGTCGCAAAGATGTTCGAGAGGTTCGATACGGGAAGGTGAAGGGTGCAGCCGAGGGTGTCGTGGGATCTGATCAATCACCTCAGGAAGGATGGGGGGGGTGGGTGTTGGTTGGTAGGCGAAAGGAAGGGGTCGAAGAGTTGTGCGAGGGGAGGTGCGAGGTGAGATCTCGAGAGCGGTCCTGTCGATGACAGTGTTCGGAGAGATGAGATGGGATTGAGGAAAAACAAGAAGAAAGGTGAAATGGCGGATCGGATTGGACTGGATTGAATTGGATTGGATTGGACTGGACTGGATTTGAGGAGGGGAGGTCTCGCTAGAGTTTCAGAACTGGTCGAAGAATATTGATAGGCATGCATTTGCTTGTGTTGGTTGATAGGCGGCCACAACAAGAAGACAGGATCGTCGATGAGATGGCTGGCGATGAATCTGCACACATCCAGGATAAGGGCTCTGAACGGAGGTGAAGAAAAGGGAGATTGATAATATTATTGCTACTGTAAGACGACATGGCACCACTTCACTCTTCTCTACCTGCCTAGAGCTAGCTGCCGAAGCCATCTAACTTGCTATACTGGAACTGTACCTGACCCTACACGATAATAATACCAGTCCCATATACACCACGCGCAGACACCTAGGGTCAATGCTGAACCTGCATTTACTGCTTTGGCTTGGCTATTGCTTTGCCACACCGATACTGAGGAACACGAAGCAACGGGAATTAAGGGTGGACACACACCGTGCACGTGGATTTCCCATCCGTAGCACGCAATGACGGCGAAACACGATGAGCATTCAAAATCTCGACTCCAGCACCGCGCATTGCAGGTAGGGTTGCCAGCGGTAGTGGCAGCAGCAGCAGCATAATTTTGGTAGTCTCGTTCTCTTGCACATGGACGGCAAGTATTTGAGGTGCAGAAGTGGATGCAACGGAACTGCACGCTGCCTAAAGTAGATTGACAGGGAGGGCTCAGTGTCAGGAAACGGAACCCAAAGGGTCCTGTTCGATAAATTACGGCGCCTGCCTCCCCCATAAAACTCATCAATCCGAGATGCCCATAATGGGTTGAGCAAGAAAAGCCAAACGCCCCACCTGCAAAACCCGCAGCGAGGCATAGTCGATCCCAAACAAACGACCTGAAACAGAGAAAAAGGAAGGAGAGTTGGGGGTCGCACGCGAGACGAAGGCGAAGGGTATCATCGAGCATCAGATGACTTCATAGTTGACAGATTGACAGGAGGGAGGGAGGGAGGGAACAGCTGGAGTAAGGCATTGAGAAAGGCCTGAGCCGAAAGTTAGAACTGGAGGACGGATGGTTAGAGTTGGTTTCGAGGGAGCGGTGAGTGGAGGGAGTATCAGTGTTTTTCCAGTCGACACCCACGACCCTTTCAAGCGTCAGGCTTCAAGATGGACGATTGAAGATTGAAGATGGAAAATTCAAGATTCAAGATTCAAGATCAAAAAGGACACACGCACGCACACCCACCCATACCCATATCCATACCCATACCCGTACCAAACTTGTACCGCCTTAGCGACGACGTGTGGAAATGTCATGCAGCACCAGCGTGGTGCCTGGTACCTGATCGGGTTGGGTGGACCTCTCGGCAAGAAGGAGGGATAAAATCGCCTCTTACGAGCTTCCTATTCCGATCAAGTCCGCCCAAGTTAAGACCAGTCAAGCCGTCACGTCACGGTAGCATAGGAACCTTTTTCTTCGAACGGCGCTTTTGATCAACACAAAAGTAAGGAGGTGCCTGTCAAAGGCCATGCGGATGCCGTACAGCTTAGAAGCAACGCAAGGGTGCGCGAGGAATTCTCAATCTGCACCTTTTGCTTTTTGCCACCACCAGCTTCGCTTAAAGATAACGAAGATACATACATGTCTTGTACCGTACAGTACAGAACAGTACAGGGAAGGAAAGCAGGCAGGGGTTGGTTCTCCGGAATCTTGTCAGTCATTGAGTTTGAGCAAAGACCGATCACCAAAACATGCCTGGAGGTTGAGAAGACAGCACGAGACCCCCGAGAGCAGCTGGGGAGCAGCTTGAGCAGCTAGAAACACCACAAGAACACATTGGTATTGTACCGGACGGTAAACAGTATGGACGTTATCACCACTCTCGCCCTTGACTGCATTGTCTTGCAGATATGCAGTGCGCAGCAGCCGGCTTAGCTTCCGCACAGACCGGTGTCAATCTTGCATAGGCTTCTCGTGTTCTGTCGTTGCGTAACTGCGACAGCATCGCACTGTGTATATTCCGATCCGAACTCAAGGAGTCTGTACCACCCAGCCACCGTCCGTCAAGTACTGTCCAGCGCGCCTCTGCTCCATATCAAATCATTGATCCCTTCTATGCGGCAGAAAACCATCCCCGACTTGCCGTACTTGCCGCCTCGGAAGCTCTCCTTTCCTTCGCTCCTGTACCTTCAGAGGACTCAATTTCGCATATCCTCCTGTCCCTCCGTAGGTATTCATTCGGCTTTTCAATAGTGTGCTGCACCAGGTGTGGAGGCGAGAGAACAGTGCGCGGACTGTAGCAATATCTCGGAGATTATTTCACACGAATATGAAGCCCAAGAAGCCTTTCCATAATTTATTTTAACGCTTAACGTCAAAGCGTGCAACGAGTGAGTGAGTAAATGAAGTCATACGTCACGCGCTCAAGGAGAGAAATCTGGTCACGTATCACCTTTTCCTCACTCCGAGGTAAAATTCTGGCAAGCTAGTCGCTGGGCAAGATATTTTACTGCACTATTGTATACAAGGATTTGGGTGAATGACCACCATGGGGTCTGTGATGTTTGCAATGCATCGCACATTCACTCGACTACATCATTACATCTAGTGTAGCAATTTTGTAAGAGAGCAGAGCCGAACAGCGTCCCTACGCTGGCGCAGACTATTCTGCAGGATTCAAGTCGAAAGCACTCTGTCAGCTCTCCGAAGCCAATGCACATTTAAGAGAAGTAGAAGGAAGTGTTAGTAGTGTCAGTAGTCATAAGTTTTGGTTTCATCCTAATTCTTGACATGCGGTGGGTTTGAATTTGATCTAGAGAGCAGAGGAGGAATACAGTAGGCAGAACGCTCTTCAAGTTTTGTTGCCGCTCCTCAATCCCTACGTTCACCCAACGACGCAGAATGTGGATGCTGTGCTCGACTGCCTCCCAACTTTTGCCAAACTCGTTGCCCCCCATGGTGTTAGTGTTAGTTTAGTCGCCAAAATGTTAATTTTGGGTGAGCAACGCGATCCGGCAGATCTGAGTCCCACCCCAAGGTCGCATACCGCTTGCAGAAAAGACTGGTGGAGATGCGGCTAGAGCTCAACATTGCTCCCCGCTGTCATAGTGATGGGTATGGGGAAGTTTGCGCACGATGCTACCATACCGCAGCCAAGACCATCCCAGATGATCCTTTGATTCTTCTCAGGATTCTTTAATCACCGTCCAGTTCCATTGTCCTCGTACAAGCAATGTGCTGCAGCTTCCAATCTGGTTAACTCATCAAACGGCTCGCTTTCTTCAGCTCTTGAATGTGAAGCTCTTTCCAGGTCTCTCCGTTTGCAGTCGCCGCATACCTTTAGGGGCATCTGAACTTTTCTGATACGGATCAAAAGGTTTCTTCTGTTTCGACGATCCTTGATCCGTATTTTTCTTGCCATGTAGAACTGACGCGGCCTTGCTGTAGTCGAAAGGCTCCTCGTCATCGTCATCGGCTATCTCAGTTGAACCATCGCCTTCATTCTGCTGTGTCTTGGCTTTTTTGGCCAGTTTTTTCTCGGCCTTGCGTCTTGCTTTGCGTGCAGCCTTTTCACGCGCCTCTTCAGCCTCTTCCTCATCCAAGACAATATCATATTCTCCTTGAGGCTCTTCCGTTCTTTGATCCACTTCTTCGTCTGATAGAGCATCGCTTGTCCTCTTTGCCCCTCGTTTGATAACAAAGGCTTCGTTGTCCTTTGGGCTAGGCGTTAGTTGTTGTGATTCAGTAATCAAGTCAGCCATGGCCATGCGAGGCCGGTCCGGGAGCTCCTGGCTATAGTCGAAAGCTCCAGCAGCCATTTCAGGCAAGGGTATAGCAAGTCTCATGCTGTCATTGTTTTTGGGTGTAGATGGAGCATCCCAAAGACTGCTCCCAAATGCACCTCCCCAAAATGAAGAACTATCACTGCGTAGCTGACCCTGATCAACAGGAGTGACTTCTGTAGTCAATGCGATGTTTTCCGAAGCGGTCTTAGTGATCTTTGCAGTGGTCCCAGGCTTATCCTTTTGGAGAATTTCCAACAGACTTGGACCATTTCTACCATTTTCCTTCGCAGTCTTGATAAGTTCCAGCAATTCACCAGCTCGGGATTTGACGCTATGCGAAATTGGGTGGACCGCCCCAAGAAGTGCGATCATGTCCGTAGGCATAACCTTTGCCAGCGTAAATATGACATGGTTGGGCATCACAAAAGCAGTACTATCATCATCCTTCCGGGCTATCTCGTCCCGCCATTGATGAATTGCTTTGAACACTGAAAATTGTTCATTATTGAGAAGGCCCGGAGATTTGGCTAGAAGTGGGTACCATCCTCCTGGACCCTTTCCTGTATCAGCGTGATAGACTTGACGTTCAAAACGTAGAAGAGAGGTTTCCTTGGATTTCTGTAGAACCAGTTCTATTTTATTCTCTTCCGGATTGCTAGGATTTGACTTGGAGACCAATTCGTTACGCATGTTGTCGTAGATGTAGAGCAGGAAGTGAGTATCAGCTCGTGCATAGAAGAACATCTCATCTGGTATAGGCCTGCAATGTCATTAGTAGAATAACATTAATGATATGGGGAGTGTACCAACCGTATTCGCCAATCTGCCATCTGATACTTCTTATCCGCATCGAAGTCAATGAACTTTTTAAGTAGGAATGCAAGACTCCCACCTTGGTATCCTAACGTACGGCTTGCCCAATGTGTGTCAAATAAGCCGACAATGTAAAGGCCTAAATCTCGCTGGAGCCAGACTATATCCATATATGCTCCGTGGAAGACCTGCCATTTTTTAGTATTTAGAAACATGACAGCCCAAGTTATCTTACCTTGACAATTTCGGGATCCGCAAAGACTTGGTTGAGTACTTGAAGGTCCTGTCGCCAAGGTTTCAAAGTATCCACAATCCAATCTTTTTCTCGCGTACTGATTTGCATTAGTGATACCAGTCCAACATATGAGCGTGCATCGTGATGCTCAAGATCGACCGCGATTTCCTTTGCGTTCTTAAGTTCGCTCAGCATTTCCAATACACCTTCGAAAGTATCGACAAATACCGCCGATGTCGTATCAACCGGCAGATAAGGAATCGGTTTCGCAATCTGATACACGCTCTCGGGGTATTTCAGGTGAAGAATTTCGGATTCGTAAGGGTGTCGGTATCTGCGTCAGTTGTCAGTGTTACTCCAAGTGCTTCCGATCATTTGCAGATAGTCAACATGTTCCTGTGAGCTTCCTTTGATGCTTGCTTAAAGTCCTTCAAAGGAAAGGTCTCAAGGCGACTGTTTAATGAAAATGGTGTAGTCATACTGCTTCTGCTGGAATTCATTTGTTATGAAGTCGAGACTTTCTTCAAGAGGTACGGTAGCATGCGGTTTAGATTCAAGCAGAGGCTTCCATGTGGTATTATCGAAGTTGTCAGGCTTGATATTGAAGGCAAGCTGGGGTTTGACGAGGTTTTGCGTTCGGAAAGCGTTCCCAAGTGAGGAGGGATTCTTCTTTGTCTTCGAAGTATTAGTCTACGAATTTTGTTAGACCGAAGACATGTTTAAATTTGGAACTATTGCTTGCCTGCTCCGGCTGTTCCTTGCGCTTTATGACGCCAGTGTATTCGTCAAGGCAAGTGTCTGTCTTCTCTAATAGAGAATCAACCACGTCCACCACACTGCGCCAATTGTTCTCGATATCATCGGCATCCTCAAACTTGGGTACCTTCAGATCGGCAATCGAAGCTGCGGATTTCAGTAACGAGGTCGAAAGTGCAAGCAGTCGAGCGCTCTGCTCATCCAAGGCAGGGCCTACTTCTGCGTTGATGGAGCGTTGGAATCCAAGATCCTCGGAGGAGATTTGACCAACAGAGCGGGTTGTTGCTATGAGCGCGGCTTGAATCTGATCTTGCAAGGACTTGAAGTCCTGCGTTTGATCCATCTTGACATCTGCTGATCCGGATGTGTAAAAGAAAGGTTGTTTGAAGTGCAACTCGAAATGGAAATTCCTCCTCAAAATGTTTAATCCCTGTCATTTTTTTATAAAGGCCGGGTTAGAAGGTGAGCTACTGTAGCCTTGCGGCCTTGTCTCCAGATAAATTGGCGAGGCTGTTGTCCTCTTCCACTTTTTGTGAACCACGAACCTCAGCCTTCCTTATGCCCATCAACAGCTCGACATGTCGGCATCCCTAGCCCCCGAGTGCAACGAAGTCAAGGAGTATATCGGCCCTACATCCGGCTCCTGGATATTATCCGAACTAACATTATCCAGGCGCTATGATTCTTGCTTTTTAAAGTGGTATAGTGAAAGTTCGTGTCATATGCCTCCTTGCGGTTGCTGAGCAGCGGAAAGCTGATCAAGACCAGAGTACCTTCGAGGAAACGGGACAGAGGATGAGTGTGCGTCGCTCTTCAAGGATTACAAGAAATGCCTGACAGTCAGTCGTATGTTTGTCTTGTAAAGCCGTTGCTAACTGTCGTCAGACTGCCCTGAAAGAACGTGGCATTGATAAGATGTTAGAGGAGGCCAGGGAAGATCACAAAGAGCATGATGCCACGAATCTGAACAAAAGATGTAGGATACCATCTCGTGAGAATCCTACGGATGTCGCAAATTAACACGTCGTAGGATATCATTTGCATGCTGAGGAAGTGCATAGTGCATCAGGGACGGTCCACATAATGGCGGTTGGAAACTAAAATTCATCTCTTGTCTTAATTGTATTTCAATGTACAGAATATGCTTTGGACTCTATGAACTTGCTCACACGCCTAATCTCTATGGCCCCGCGATGGACTTTAACTCAAACTACAGCTTTAAAATACTTTGGAGTTTTGAACGAACCGCAGTTGCTGGGCGACAACCACCACAAGGGAGGTGGATATTGAGTTATTGGGAATCTATTTCAACAGGTTTAACCACCGGGGTGTTTTCGTTGCTTGCAGGTGTTGTTGGACGAGAACTGATGCATTGTGATGATATTACTAACGATCCTCTATCCATCACTCAAACACGAACGTTGCACGAACATATGGCAGGGTCTCGAAGACCTATTTTAAGTTCTACCTAAATACTGTTCGGGATATTTGGCTATCACGTGGAAGGCACCTCAAAGTCTAGCGAGAACCCTGTTCCCGTGCGGTGCTCCATTCAATTGCGGGAGTAATTTCACCCTGCAGTTCCAGCCTCGACCAGGCCCTCTAAAGTACCTCCCTCTCCCTTGTCCTCTCCCTCTGCTCCCTCCTCAGCAGATACAGGTACAGATACAAGCACAGAGACTGGCGCAAAACCAACCATGTGGGAACTTCCAGCTTAATCCCACTCACTCAAGGCGATCAGCAGCAATCCTCGGTCGCTCAGCCAGACGACAGCTTACCTTACACGTTCGCAAAGCTCCAACTCAGCCCGCGTCACAAATCGCTGCCAACGGGGCATCATAGCTTCAAAAAACACCACTCAGTGATGCGTGCGCAATAGCTAGGGATTCATGCACCCCTTTTCCATCCTCACACTTGCGATCTTCGTAGCCGGCTACATCACTGCGAGGTGGGATCTGGTTACTCGATTGAGCGAGCTGGCCGTCTTTGCTTGGGATCACGGAGTTGTGGTAGGTGTTGGAGCAAATTATGAGCTATAGAGACATGCTAAGATGTGGCTCATAGTCACGGACTGCGAAAGGATTCGCCATCCTATCATTATTCTTCTTCCTGTTTATAATTCCCGTGGAGAGATTGGCATCTAGAGAATCACAACAGGTAGAGAATTTCGCATCGCAGAAGCTAGCATTTTGCTCACCATATTCTAGCATCCAAGATCTGCCAGCGTTGGTATTTCTGCACGCGAACAATTAAGACGGAGAGGTTCTTTTTAGGCTTTGGAATTGTGTCAATTCATCTGTCATGCCCGATCAGGATGGGCTGATGCGAATTTTCTGGCCGCAGGATATACCACGTACCGAATCACAAGGAGTGGTGGTGGGATGGAGAAATTCTGGGCTTGACGTTTTTGTTGTGGCCATACTGGAAGATGTGGATGTGAGTTGGAAGGCAGTATATGTATGTGAAAGGCGACTGACTGGAAGGTAGGCAAAGAACGTTGAGAATGCTTTGAAGGTTGGGACTCTATATCGAAACTCGAGCCATCCCATTTCACACATCTTCGAGCTATGTGGTCAATCATCAATGCAAGTCCTTGGCCTGACAAATGCCCCTTCAAAAATGGAGATCGATCATCTTCAAATCCGGGTAGCCGTTCGATCAGGTCTCAAGGTTCCGCAAATTTGTTGCGCGCGAGCATCCACAATACAGATCATCATGTTTGAGAGGCCTCTTCCAACCAGGATGCAGTATATCTCTTTGAACCCTATCTCTCTTGCACTCGGAGACAAGGCTGAAAAGTCGATACATATACCCGGTAGCGTCGATGCCGAGGAGGAACTCGAAGAAATGAGGGTCAGAAAGAAAACTCAAGGTTTAGTGGAGAAGCTCAAATATCATACGGTTGTTAAACATCCTCCGTCGCAGAAAGAATTGGCCCTGGCGAGAATAGTCAATCAGGTCAACTGCTCGTGGGAAATGCACGAACTTCTACAGAAGAACATATCGCTCATAGGCACGCGCTCACGGCGCAGTTTAAGTGTGTCGGAAAGAGTTGTGGAATCGGCGACAACAATGCGCGATGCTATCATCGTGTATATATGGCAACTCATCACGCTGTACCTGTATCCAATCATACGGCGTGCATTTGTGATAGGTCTTATATGTCATCGAATCGTTGCGGAGATGTTTCTTCGAGTTCTAGAATGGCGAGCACAGCCACATTATGCTGCCCTGAAAGATATATCTGCAACCGCTCAGCAAGTTGAAATTCGTTTGCAACAGTTCTGTTACTGGCCAATGCAGGTACGTGGTTTTCTTTTCGGTTTTTCTTTCCTTAGCTGGACTGGTCCTACCTTACATGGAATATCTCTCGTCTTTCCTTGTGGTCCTTTCTGAGGCCTGGCATCTTACCTTGTACTCTTTCTAATAATTTATTAGTATGTTACTCTTCGGAAACGTAAGAACGATTGGGAAAGTGTCACGACCAGCCACCCTGATTATATCAGATTTTACAATAGCCTCTGGTTAGTGGCGAACGACGTTATTATAGGAATCGCTTTGGGGTCGTACATCATTGAGAACTCGTCGTGGGTTGCGGAATCCATAAGTGCGATTTTGAGCAAATATTCCGTGGCAGCATTACAGAGAACCATATCATGGTTGATGGATTGGCCTGCAGGACTGAAATTGAACAATGAATTAGCAGCCTTTTTAGGTGACCTTTTCCTCTGGGTCATTGATCATTGGTCGAGTAAGTTTCATTTTCCATCATCCTTCTATCAGTTACTGACGATCAAAGACTGCATCGATGCTCTTTGCCCCATCCTCCCTCACGTTATCTGGTTCATAGGCTTTTCCAGTTTCGCTGGAGCTAGTATGCCAATTGCGTTGTTCTCTGACATGCTATCAATCCTAACCCTTCACATATACTCCTTCTATATGGCTTCTGCTAGAATTTTCAACTGGCAATACACAATACTTCTCTCACTCTTTCAACTCTTTCGAGGAAAGAAACATAATGTGCTCAGGAAACGTATCGACTCCTGCGACTACGATTTGGACCAACTCCTTCTCGGCACCATCTTATTTACGCTACTTTTCTTCCTCCTACCAACCGTCATCGTGTTCTACCTCACATTCGCCACAGCACGAATGGCTATCATCTCTCTCAAAGCTGTTTTGGACACGCTGCTTGCCTGTCTAAACCATTTCCCACTATTTGCACTTATGCTGCGACTAAAAGATTCGCAGCGTCTTCCTGGTTAGTTCTTTTGTGTACATGGTGGGCTGAGAACTGTCGTTGACATTAAGTAGGAGGCATTCGATTCGAACTTCGAGATACCTATAAACTTGTACAACCCCTACCCAGCTTGGCCCCACTTCCGCCAACTTCGTATATATACCTCAAAGTAAGTTAGATTAAATCGTTTATAGGTACGACCTCCAAACTAACCAGTCTAGTCCGTTCCTCTTACCTTTGCTACTATGTTCCAACAGTACTTCCAGCTAGGACATCGTATTCGAAAACACTATCTCTCTCCGCGTGTGTTACACTGCCTTGCAACTGGCCAGTTTGTGCCACCCATCCACAGGAAGAATTTATATAGTTTGCAGTACAGCATGCTACCGGCACGGAGAGCAAGCATTAGAGAGATGTGGAATGCTCTGACGGCACGAGAACAGAAGAAGCAAACATACCCGTTGCCAATGAATGGAAGGAGGCTCAATGGGAATGGACGGCGGCATTAGATCTGCGACTGGCGTTGTTCTTGTATACACCTCATATTAAAATCGTACTTAATAATAATATCGGAATATCTCCTCCGCGAGATGCGTAGAGTCTGTGTTTGTGTCAAGTCTGCCTTGTACCCTCCATCTTAGAGACGCCCGATACCCGAGTAGAAACAAGCAATTAGGATTTGCATGCGAAGAATCCACAGTCCTGCCTAGACAGATAAAGACTCGGAGCTACCCTAAGGCCCTAGCAGCAGAAGTGAAGCGAGCAGCGCTGATGGTCGAGACTATCCGCCGGGCTCAGCTTGTCGATTTCTGTGCGCGTTTGGCACGACAAAGCCAAGGCCCCAAACAAAAACAGAGGTCATGTTCTCCAAAAATTCGAGGACCTTTCCGGGGGTCAAATGCCCATTCAAGGTTTGTTCAGCCCACTCTATCTGACCCATTGGTGTGTTGCGAAACTTACGCGGTCGCTCCGCAGTCTGCCTGCCACCACCAGTACCAGGGCCAAAATCAGGGGAGTAAAGCTTTGCAGCCTCATTTTGACATCTAGTCAATGGTTACAAAGACTCGAGGTGTAGGAAATCTCAACATCGTTTCGAGGATCGTGAGTCCGGAGATTACCTACCTTTTACATTTCGGCATCCTTCAGGATGAGAAAAGCTGTGCTGTCGCTGGGAAGGCATGGCTTGATCCTCAGACGTTCTTCACGTGACAGAAGCGAGCCGGGAATCGTGAACTGACACGCGTTCGTCGAACTCGACCAGTCTTTTGAACTTCTCCCCCCGGTCAGCCACGATAACCCTTGTGCAACATCCTCACCTGCGTCCCAATAAGTGTACATGATCTGCGACAATGCAATATGTCCGGTACGTTTTCTGCAGAACTAGCCATTTTGGCATATCCGGTAATCTTGCCTTGCAGTACAAAGTACAGTGCGCTTTCCGGGGCTGAGCTTCTGCTTGATCAGGGAATCCACGTTCGCATTGTATTCGCGGCAGGTAGGGGCACCCCTTCCATTTCGATGTTTACGTTTGCGTGATAGTTTGCCTCCCTACGCAAATATCTTTCTTTCCCAAGTCCCTCTCTGTTGTATTGTTTTCTATTTTGTCTCTGTCTTCATACGTACGCTCGTTCTATAATGGTCTTTGCTTTACAATCGCAATCTCCTGTTTTCTAAACTATTCGTACGCTTTTGCATATCGACAAGACATCATGGACTCTGGTAGCCAGGGGTCCAGTGGAAGTGGGAGCAGTGGAAGCAGTCAAGGGAACCCGCAAGGAGGCAATTCAAACTCCGGAGGCTCCAATGCTGGAGGACAGGCGGCGACAACAACTTCCCAGCAACAAAACTTCGCCACGACCACAGCTGGATTTCAAACATCAACCACAAGCCAGCCAAGTTCATCGTCGACTGCAGTATCTTCGCAACGGACCGCCAGCGTGAAAGGAACCATCATTGGGGGAGTTGTTGGAGGTCTTGCCGGGCTATTGCTGCTAGCCATGGTTGCAATCTGCATATATCAAAGCAAGCAGAGAAGAGCAGCCAAAAAACGGGAAAGTAATACGGAGCCGGTCACCTATGTTGGTCTTAATTCTTCATTTGGCGGCGCACGTTTTGGTACAAACGCTGCTTCTTCGGGGAATCAGAGTCATCACGATGTTCTTCTCCAACCCTCACAAACGTATCAAGCACGTAGTCCGCCTGGAACAGGAAGGGGAGGTGATGTCAGTCCTTGGGGAAGAGATAGTACTATGTCAGAAGAGGACTACATGCTACCTACGTATGCGGAGAGCCAGTCTGACGCCTTATCGAGGATGGGATCAAGAGCTACACTTGGCCGCATCAACACCTCTCATCAGGCAAACCCAGATAATTTCGTCTCACCTATGTCCACTGGAACGCCTCAAAGTCATAGTAACTACCAAAACAGTACACCTGCACTCACGCCTCAGCAAACGGGTGATACGATGGGATTTCCGAGGGACGATAGTGATTACCACGGAATGACCCCAGTTCCAGCAATGCCTCGTTTACCTAAAATGGCTGCAGGAAACAGAGATACTGTAGATACTATGGGATTCCCTTTGAGTCCAGATAGTCCCGGTTTCCCAGGCCCCAGTTTAGTGGCGCCAATGCCTATACGTCCTATAGTTCATCAGCATTCCTTAGAGGCTATCGCGAGACGGGACAGAGTTGTTGAAAGTCCAATCTTAGGCTTCTCAGCAAACCCGCCAAGAACTTGGGTACCGCAGACCAGTCATCTCCAGCTCAGCCCTATTAGCCACGCTGGACCTTCTGTTCAAAACGACGTATCAAGGCATATGAGCCAGAGGACAGTTAGTTCCATGGGAAGCTTTGCTCCACCAGTAATTGATGATGCTGAGTTGGAACGGCTGGGTGTAGGGAACCACCGGAACCCGAATCCTCCGCGATGAATACCGACGCATATCTGGAAAACATCTGGAAATTTTCAGGTGCCGATTTAAAACAGAAAGGACTAAGGCTCGTTGTCTAAGAAGTGTATTCGAGGTGGAGCACTCTAACGCAACTAATTCAGGCTAGTCGCTGGCGGCAGAACCTGTGTAAGGAAGGCCGAGCAAAGAAAACTACCGAACGCCATGAATGACAAAGCAGAATCTCCTCATTGATGGCAGGGATATTTGTAAGTGTAGCAAGATCAGGAAGATCGGGATATCAAACTGTCATACATCAACTTCAGACTATAATTGTAGAAGTGTCTGGCACAGGACAAGGAACAAAGAGCTTTGGAGAAGAACACGCAGACTGATACTCACAGTCCTTTGAGAATGGTTTTTATGTCTATACCCCACACAGCATTACGCTCTTATCTTTAATTAAAGTTGCAATTTTCCAGGGCAATGGATTATAATAATATTGGCTTTCTTTACATACACGTGCTGCAAAATGAAGAATAACAATCTTTGATTATAAGCAAGTCGTAGGAGACAATCGGGTCATTATTAAGCGAGTACACTATACTTCCTCCTTCAAGTAAGTCTACCTACCAACATTCCAGCTGTAAACGCTTGCAAGTACGTGTGGAATGATAGCCATTACATGAGAAGCTATTGCACACTTCAGTAATAACTCCTCGCAATAACGGAAAGTCAGAAGACTGATTATGGCGACAAAGGATTGAACAGCTAAGTTATAAGGATATCAAGCTTAGTATTATTTAGCATGTTCACAACAGCATGTACATTATCCATCTTCCAGATTGACACAGAGTATTGGAATATTTATTGTCAAGTTTAAGTGCTGAAATCTGACCATTCATCGTGAGTAAGAAAATAAAACGCTGAGACTTGTTGTCCTTCTTGGACTCCTGCTTCCAAAGCTTTTCAACCAATTGTAAATTAGACCTAGTAACACACAAGCACCAGTACTCGTAATAACCTATACGACCAATTGGAAATTCGACACTTATCCTATACCCTTTATTCTCCGAAGCCGTCTCCTTATGGACGCTTGTATAACAAGAAGTCCTTTAGCTTTTGCAACCCGAGCTATGCCAAACTCTTCTCCAAAGGCACTGAGCCTCTCTTTCTCACGTCCCTGTCACATGGTATGCCTCAAAATAATCTCCTCTCTCAACCTCTCTCCAAGCGAGTGGCACCTCCCTCTTCTCTCCCTTGCAGTGTGGCCTCTCCCAAGACCCAGATGAACTTGTCTTGCTGTGCAGCCGATAGACCTCCCTCTACTGTCATCTCTGTCGTCGCTGGATCCGAAGCAGGAAAGGAAAGACCCCATATTTCTGACCTTGTTGATCTTGATTATACTTTTTGTGTTTCAAGAGAGGTCTTTTAGGCTTCTGCCGGTTTGGAGAATGCAAGAGTGCGTGTTGGGCCGTTGTTGTCGATTTCAAGTGAGAAAAGGTTGCTGCGACTCTGAGTTTTTCAGTTCTTGACCGCAGGAGAAATGAATATGGTAGCTTTTATGTATAGTGCGCGCCTGGAATAGACACCGGGATACGTGGAAATGAATCATTCACATTGGCAAACATTCTCATTCATATCTCGTCAGAGGATGAATCAGACCTAGCCTTATCTGATTCATCCCTTTATTGTGACAGTCTAGTACTCGCAGGAGTTCGAATCGATTAATGGCAGTCGTTCAGGAGGCTTCCTTCGCAAGAGCAAACAAGAAGCAAACGATACGTCAACTCGCAAATCTACCTATACTCCTGAAGTCAAGCTCGCTTAACTTTTCTAGTGACTATATAATAAACAAACCAAAACTTGAATATATGGCACAACTTCGTTGTGCAAACCAGACACTAAATTGAAATTAAGAAAGACCAAAAAAGGAAGAATAATGCCACAATAAGAGCATCAGTAAGAAAAAGGGTCAGCTGCCAAAAATCTCCGTACTTACCCCGAGCGCAGACTCTAACATAGGAGACTCCCTTTGGTACTATCATATTGTTGCACGTCAAATGGAGATGTCATATTCTCGCAGGCTCTTAGCACCATTTTAAAAGGGTAGGGTTTCTTTGAGGGGAAGGAGTGTGAAGTCTTCCATTTTTGCGCAAGCTTATTACTACCTATTAAAAACATGCACCGCAAGTTACCAAAAGATAGTAATGTGGCATAAATCACAGTCCCTTGGCCAATCAAGTGCATGGGATGCTCTTGCGAGGAAGGTCTGCAAGTATATGGCCAGCCAAAACAAGTACAACGCCAAACGAAGGACATAAAACGCTCCTGTCAGTTCGTAAATCAATGCAATTCCTGTCCAACCCCCTAATCATAGCCATGATCCACTCCCAAGTCCAATTTGTCCCATATTTCCTGCCTTGTCCGTATCGTACAGAGCGTAAAAAGAATGAAATCGTCGCTTCATAATATATTTAATTCCAAAATTGTATCCACTGTTATATATCCTGCGGTCACTGAATCATGGGCTTCCAAAGAAGACATCGTCACTGTTCCTAAAAAGGTCCTCTCCCGCAGCGTTACCAAAAGAGTCGTCAAATTTGGCCATTAGGAGGTCAGGATCGCGCTCAAGCTGAGTCATATTCCCATTACCGGTAGCAAATGCTTCCAAAAACATGTCTTCATCCTGCTCAGAAATATTCGTCAATGCAGCAATGTCAGCTTCAGCCCCATGAGCTGTGACAGCGTCCGCATCGTAAAAATGATTACTAGCAGGAGGAGAAGAGGATGAATTGCACAATCCTGGTGGCGAGTGGTAGCTCTTGGCTGGTGATGCTGGATGGGAAGACTCGTGTTGCGTAGAGAAACGAGAGTGCGTGCTCAGTGCTGATGGCGAGTGAACCGAGTGCATGTCCTGAGGTGAAATACAGCCTGCAGCCTTTGGCGATGACGCTTCTGAGTACTGGTGATATTCAGAAATTGGCTGACTGTATTCGTCAAACCCAAATGGCTTGTCGTCCAGGATATCCATTTCATCGGCTGGAGAGGTATCATACGACGCTTCTGAAGCACCAGAGGTCGAGGATGCATAAGATTGAGCCTTTTCCTTGTTCTTGCTTCGAGTACGAGAGGATTTCTTGACACGCTCTTCGTTATCGGGACGATTCTTCTTAGGACGACCACGCTTGACGACCTTCTTAACAACACCTTCGAAAGCTCCGATACACATGCCGCGTTGTCGGTGGCGGGTCAGAGCATCGTGCCTGGCGAAACTGTTTCCGCATTGACAAGGGTAGGGTTTGATACCAGTATGGATTTTTGCATGTCTCTTCAAGTCGTGCTGTCTTACGAAGCATTTCTGACAATGTGGACATTGGAATTGACGATCACCAAGATGAGTCTGAACATGAGACTTGATGTTCTCCTTTCGGCCGAAGCGCTTGTTACAATCAGGGAAAAGGCACAGCCATTTCCCATCATTTGTGTCTGGCCCTTGAATGAAGCTAGCGATATCATCAATAGTAATTCCAGTTTCGGTAATTGTCTCCTCAAGATTGATGCTGTTCACCGATTCTGATCGTCTGTGGGAGGAATGTACAGGGGAATTGCCCATAGAAAGTCCGTCAGAGCTGTAGACCATTCCGGGTGCCCTCAAGTCGGGCTTGTTGGCATATGGATCTCCAACTAGGGGCATGTGCGCCATTTCTGGAGATGCTGAGCGATACGATAATGCAGGGGAAAAGTTGTTGGAAGTTGGTGAGTAATGCGTGCCATTATAGTCTACCAATTCCATATGGAGATTGGACATGTTCATAAAATTTGCCGATGGCATTGGGGCAGAATCAAAACTGGTCGTGGATGGGATTTGCGCTGAACCAGGAGGGCTTGGAATCGCATTCATTTCAGCCGCTTGACGCATGTCCTCAAAAACTCCACGAGCTCTTTGATTACTTCGTGGCTTAATTGTCTCTTCCATTGAGGTGTCATAGGATTCGTGAAAGCGACGATTCTGGCTTTTTGGCTTGACCGTCCCATTCATTGACGTCTCGAATGAGTCGAGAAGCCTTTGTTGATCATGTTTTGACAAGCGATCAAATGGAGTGTTTGCTGGAGTCAGCGGAAAGTAACCTAGACTTGTTAGTTTATGCCTTCGAATAAACAATGTACAGCTCTACCTGATGCATTCTGGTTTGGAGGCGTAATCGGTCTCTCAGTCTTCATGACGGCCATGTTCTCGAATTGTGCCACTCTATCAAGAATGCCACCGCTTATTCTCCGCGAAGATCTTTTGCTTGAGGGGGCACTATTGCTTTGGCTCATACCTTCGATGTGGGAGAAGTCGAGAAATGCAGAAGGCGTCAAATTGCCGTCTGAAGCGTATAAATGGAAGTCGTTGGCCCCAGGAAAGGAATTCGGGTCGACTGGCATTGTCGTATTGATCGGTCCATTGTATGGGTAAGGCGAAGCCATCCTTTGGCCTTCGAAGCTACCCATACAGGCGGCATCAAAAGATTGTCTATGTGGTGTGACGGCTGGGGAAGATTTATAGTTCTCGTCATTGTCGTAGTGCTGATATTGCTGGCCCGGGCGTACCAGTCTCTGCTGCTGCGTTTCTCGCAAAATATGCTGTTGTGTCGTTTGATATCCTTGGTTAGTATTACTTACTGAGTAGTCCTGCGGGGGTGTTTGTCGTCGTCGTTGATCCAGACTTATACCACGGCGATGGGAGCCGGGTCTCTGGAGGTTGGGCAGGGCATTAATCTTTGCGGCTTCGAATGCATTTGGTGTCGAATTTTGTCGTCGATGAAGCCGTTGTCGATTTTGAAGGTTGTTGTTTGGATTGGACAGCATTATGAATGCTTGAAGAGTTCGGAGTTGTCGTCGTCGTTGAAAGTATTGCAATTAAGCAAACCTATGGGTTCCGAGACTGCAGATCGTTAGATATTGCCGAATAGCTATTCAATCGGGCTTGATACCTCACGCAGCGCAAGCCGTTAGGCCGGGCAATTTGAGAAGGTTGGCCTTCTCAGCAGTTGTTGACTCGTTCGAGTCCTTCTAAGTAGGTTTGGGGCCTTTCCTCAGGCCTTGGGAAACGAGGACGGAAGTTGACTTTAAAGGGTGTCTTCGCGACCAGAGGAAGGCGGATTTAAATGTGAGAGTGTTCTTTGTGGGTTTGTAGAATATGTAGGATGTGTACAAGAGTGCTTGTGATGGTTTGAGAAGCGTAGCAGAAGCTGGGTATCTCGAATGAGATAGGTAGATATCGCAAAGCCGACTTGAGTTTCGTCCAAGTAAACAGAGTAAGCGGTATCCATGACAACAACGGGCGCATTCCTCATGACGCCGCATGTGGCGTTGGTTGCTAGTCTGGCCATTGCAGACTCTCCAGCCACACCACTTCGAAAAAAGAGTGAGCCGGTTTCTCGCGCGACTCGTCCCGTCTCCTGAGGGCAGCTTAGCAACATAACAGCAACGGACAGTTTTTGTCTGGGAGCTAAGACATCAAATAGGATCTCAACACGTTGGAATTCGATCCATCTTTTGACTTTATCATCCCTCCTACAACCTTGTACCCTCTCAGGACTTGCCCTTAATGGCTTCCAGCAACACCGTGAGAGGCACCCCGAACCGCGGTCAGGCTCGCGGGACTGTCCCTGTATTCAACAATAGCCCAGCTTCAAGTATTCCTCGCCCTGCCTTCGAAACACACACCAATACAACACCACAAAGTGAAGCTGGAGGTTCAACTATGAGTGCAAGCAGACAAAAGCAATCCAAGAGAGATGAGGTGAGTCGAAAATTCCTATCAGAAAACGCCCTGACGCATCCATGATTTTGTAAAGCTAGATAGCACCATACTGATACGTTATATTGTAGGCAATTCGGCGCAAGATCGAGACGGATCTCAGCAAGAAGACTAAAACCACTGGTCGCGCGAGGCAAACCAAAAGAGCCCCCCCAGGAACCGTCCTAGCTCTGCGACCGAGTCAAGCTCTACAAATCAAACCAAATACCACGGTCGCTGAGGCGGCACAATTGATGGCAGCAAAGAGAGAGGACTGCGTTCTTGTGACAGATGATGATGATCGAATTGCGGGTATTTTTACCGCCAAAGATCTTGCTTTCCGTGTGGTGGGAGCAGGAATTAAGGCTGGCAGCATCACGATTGCAGAGATTATGACCAAGAACCCACTGTGTGCCATGACAGACACAAGTGCAACTGATGCTTTGGATCTTATGGTTCGCAAGGGATTCCGACATTTGCCTGTTATGGACGAAAATCAAGATATTTCTGGTATCCTGGATATCACAAAATGTTTCTACGATGCGATGGAGAAACTCGAGCGAGCCTACAGCTCCTCACGAAAGCTCTATGACGCTCTGGAGGGTGTGCAGTCAGAACTGGGCTCAAGCCAACCACAACAGATCATCCAATATGTGGAGGCTCTTCGACTAAAGATGTCAGGTCCGACTCTTGAGTCGGTCCTTACGGGTACACCTCCCACAACGGTCTCCGTACGAACCTCGGTTAAGGAAGCAGCTGCATTGATGAAGGAAAATCATACAACGGCTGTGCTTGTGCAGGACAATGGCCAAATTACTGGTATTTTTACCAGCAAAGATGTTGTCTTACGTGTCATTGCTCCTGGACTAGACCCTGCAAATTGCAGCGTTGTTCGCGTAATGACGCCCCACCCTGATTTCGCTCCCATGGATATGACTATCCAAGCTGCTCTACGAAAGATGCATGGTGAGCATTCTTCTTCTTTTCTCATTTGTATGTGACTGATCGTCTTAGATGGACATTATCTCAACCTTCCAGTCATGAACGATGCTGGAGAAATAGTCGGAATGGTCGACGTGCTTAAGTTGACTTATGCTACTTTGGAGCAAATTAACACTATGTCGACTGGCGATAGTGAGGGACCGGCTTGGAATAAATTCTGGCTGTCTTTGGACAATGAGACCGAGTCGATCATGTCAGGCGAAGGAAGCCACCACCATACTGCTGGTCAGCGTTCCCTCATGATGTCTCCTGATCTATCTCGCCATGATCATCACGTGGATGCCAGTGTTGGCCCAGGAGACTCTGCATCACACACAGGGGCTCCAGAATCCCCACCAAGATCTGGTATGGCACCTATCATCGAAACTCCTGCAGAGGAAATTCCATTTCCATTCAAGTTCAAAGCACCCAGTGGCCGTGTTCATAGACTCCAGGTCATTGCTGCCCATGGAATGGCTGAAATGGTTGCAGCTGTGAATGCAAAGCTTGGCCCGGAGACTGAAGCTGTTGGAGGCACAGCAACATTTGTGGATGGCAAGCTTGGAAGCTCTGGATATGCCTTGAGCTATTTGGACGATGAAGGTGATACTGTGTCCATCACCACTGATCAAGATCTGTTGGAAGCCATCTTAATTGCGAGACACGGTCGACGTGATAAGGTAGACCTTTTTGTTCACGACCCTGAGAAGGCTCCAATAAGTGCAACATTGGATCCTCACCCAATCATTGCACAAGAACCAACGCCACCAGCATCCTCCGTCCGAGAGCGCCGAAGACACATTTCTAGTGATGAAGAAGAGAGCGAGGATGAAGCTCCAGTCAGAAGAAGAAGGTCTGCTAAGCACGTGGAAGAGCAGGTCATCGCAGGTGTTCCAAATGAGTTGCTTTTGCCGGGTGCAATAGTCACCCTTGCTGTTGTTATTGTTGGCGTTTTTGCCCTCACCCGGGCTACCAGCCGTTAAATATTGGCGTGGGAGGAGGAGTTGCATAGCGAGTTATTTCCAATTGTACAGATATATCACGAGCGTTTCAGGTTAGAGAATTGGCAGAGCCTTAAGCTCTGCATTTATGCCTTTATGATGCTCTCTTCGATAGACTGGGACACTCCCATAATTTCAACCTTAACTCGATTGTGTTGTAAACATCAATCGTTCTCTTAATACATTCTTGTTCCGGTGATAAATACTAAACTCTAGAATTGTTACTGTAGCTGCCTTCATTGAGTTACTCATTCGCAATTAAGTAATAGCCAGCGCAATCACAGCGGTGTAGCATCGATTTTAGACTCTCCAAGCTCTGTTCGATAAGGTATGTGAAGGAAAGGGGCAGTTCAGCCTCGCGTGATTCATGTCACTAGCGCGAAATCGCCTGGCGTGCGAGAACCTCAAAAAAGTTCCAGCCGAAGGTAGCAATTACCAACCAACGCCGCCATGATACTGAGAAATGTTGCTGTACGGCATGGTATGTTAGCTAGTGGCAAGATACCAATGATGAGCTAACAGATCTTTCAAAGGCCGTAGAGCTCTTGCCGCGCCACTTCGAAGGTCGTGTATCCGCAGTCTTTCGAGCGAAATCGATGCCATCCAGCAGTCCATAAAGAGCGAACTTACGGAAGTCGGTTCAATTGAGGCAAATGTCAATCAATTAAAAGCTACAGGCAATTTTATACCTCCTTTAGCAGGCACCAAACAATACGATGAGGGTGTTGCGCGCGATTATTACTTGCAGAAAAGCATCAAGAAACATACCGCGAAGCTTGGGTCCGTCATCACACCTCATTACGAGCCATATCATGTTTTGCAACATCCACCAGCTCCAAAGGATGTGACTCTTGAGCTATTGATGGCCTCGCAAGCACATTTGGGACATGCGACAAGTCTGTGGAACCCTGCTAATCAGAGGTATATCTACGGTATTCGACAAGGTATTCATATTATTTCTCTCGAAACGACTGCTGCACATCTGCGGCGTGCAGCAAAGGTCGTTGAGGGTGTTGCATACCACGGTGGTCTCATTCTATTTGTCGGTACTAGACCAGGGCAAGATGAAGCAGTCATCCAAGCTTCAGAAATGGCCCGAGGTTGCCATCTTTTCGAACGATGGATTCCAGGCTCGATCACAAATGGAGATCAAATTCTACCAACCCACGCCGTCAAAGCACTAGATGAGCACGACAATGAGGTTCCTGGCTTTGAGCATAAATTTGAGAAATGGAAGGCTTTAAAACCAGATCTTGTTGTTTGCTTGAATCCGCTGGAAAATTACATTCTGCTTCATGAATGTGGACTGAACAACATCCCAACAATCGGCATTATTGATACTGATGCTGATCCAACCTGGGTGACATACCCTATTCCAGCCAACGATGACAGGTATGTCGCTATCCCTCCGCAATTATTTCTTACTAATTATCATCGGCAGTTTACGATGCACTCAACTTATTGCAGCTGTCCTAGGAAAAGCCGGTGAACAAGGTCAAACCAAAAGACTTGAAGCAGCAAAGACAGGTAAAATAACCTGGTTCCCACCCGATAACCTAGGAAAGCCTATAACAGCAGATGACATCAAGAGAGAGCGGCAAGAGAGGTTAAAGCAGAGAGAAGAGGAGGACCTTAGAGAATATAAGCGAGAACTCGAAGCCAACAAGGTTGATCCAGAGGACACATTTCTCAAGCAATATGCACCGGAGCCTGACCACTTCGAGCTTGACGAAGACGACGAGCCGCTTGAGCTTGACGACTCCGTGGAAGAATTCGTGGACGAACATCAAGAGCCTGGAGATGGAGGAGAGGGATGGGCTGGCGAAATGCGGCCTTTTGTCATTACTGAGAGCGATTTCAATAAGATTGATCCAAAAAACGGGCTGAAGTTGTTGGATAAACAAAACCTAGAAGACGGTTCAGAGCATTCAGTAGGAAATCCTTTCAGATTTGCGCAGGGTCTTGGCGAGACTGAGGAGGAGGAGGCAACTGTGCTGCGTCAATTGATGGGATGGGGCGCAGACCTTGACGAGGATGAAGATTGGCAAGCATTAAAGAAGACAGAAGCCAAGGCAGCAAGTGGTAAGAAGTAGGATTTGTATATTTGTATACATGTATATTAGATGGGACAGCTCCTATGCATACAGTAGAAAATGTAAGATTTGATGCTATTTCGCCTTCCTGGTCACTACAAACCTTGAGAAAATCGATGATATTCCCGGATTCACTCCGATCCGATCCAGCTCCCAAAAACAACAGAGTTTTTGTTTGAACTTCAGCGCCAATGGTGAAGCCCTGGAAGCAAACCCAAAGCTCTAGGACAAACTTAGTGATTGAGGCAAGGGTTTCTTCATGGCTATATATGCTTGAGTGGCTGGTATTTGTCTACTCAATAGATCAGTTAATCAGTCATTTTCCAAAATTACAACGCCTAACTTCGTTGTCAGGTAGTGCTAAACCAAGCTATTCAGAGCAAGAGACCTAACAGGAGCAGTATCTTATAGTCACCTGATTCAGATTTTCCGGTGACCGATGACAACCAAGACCACAAAACGCGTACGCGAGAAACTTTTAGAAGTTGGATAGCAGAAAGAGGTAAGGCAGTAGTCGAAGGCATCAAACTCCCCCAACTTGTTGAACCCTTCTCAGAGTTTCGATCAAGGCTTCTGAAATACTTGCGACCCGGAGCGTCTTTCGAAACAGCCCTACTTCTTCCTCAGAAAGAACGCCTTGCCATCATGTCGTTCGGAGGCCAAACCCCCACGATCATTGTGCTCAAAGAAGGTTAGGAACTTCATGGTGGACCTATAGCTATTTAACTAACTTATTTATCATAGGCACGGATTCGTCGCAAGGCAAAGGGCAAATCGTTTCAAACATTAATGCTTGTTTAGCTGTGCAGGCGACCATTAGAAGTACCTTGGGCCCTTACGGAGGTGATTTATTGCTTGTGGATGAGAATGGCAGACAGACAATTACAAATGATGGGGCTACGGTCATGAAGGTTGGCAGAAATATCCGCTCATCTGGCGCATCGATACTGATAGCCCCATAGCTTCTCGACATTGTACACCCAGCAGCACGAATCCTTACAGATATTGCGAGATCACAGGACGCCGAGGTTGGAGATGGTACGACATCCGTTGTTGTACTTGCTGGAGAGATTTTGAAGGAGGTTAAGGAGCATGTTGAGCAAGGTGTCAGCTCACAGACAATCATCAAGGGTCTCCGAAGAGCTTCAACTATGGCTGTCAACAAGATCAAGGAGATTGCCATCAACACAAGCGAGGGCAACCAACGGGACACATTACTCAAGCTTGCGGGCACTGCCATGAGCAGTAAGCTGATCAAGAGAAATACTGGATTCTTCACAAATAGTAAGCCTATGACTCCCATCTTTTTTTGAGACTTTGCTAATATGGCCCAGTGGTTGTCGACGCAGTCCTATCGCTCGACCAGGACGACCTGAACGAGAAGCTCATTGGAGTCAAGAAGATTCCTGGTGGCTCCCTCACAGACTCCTTATTCATCAACGGAGTAGCGTTCAAGAAGACTTTCTCATACGCCGGATTCGAACAACAGCCCAAATCTTTCAAGAATCCAAAGATTGTCTGCTTAAATGTGGAGCTTGAGTTGAAGAGTGAGAAGGATAACGCAGAGGTCAGGGTCGAGCAAGTTTCGGAATACCAGGCCATTGTCGATGCGGAATGGCAAATTATCTACAATAAGATGGAAGCGCTTTACAAGACTGGAGCTAAGGTTGTTCTCAGCAAGCTTCCTATTGGAGATTTGGCGACACAATACTTTGCAGACCGAGATATCTTCTGCGCTGGGCGTGTCTCATCAGATGATCTCGAGCGAATCATTCAAGCAACAGGAGGATCCATTCAATCCACATGCTCAGATATCCACCCTGAACATCTTGGAACTTGTGGCAGCTTTGAAGAGAAGCAGATCGGTGGCGAGCGGTTCAACTTCTTTGAGGATTGCCCTGCTTCTAAGACTTGCACACTTGTTCTTCGGGGAGGTGCGGAGCAATTTATTGCTGAAGTGGAGCGTTCTTTACACGATGCCATCATGATTGTTAAGCGTGCTATCAAGAACAAGACTATTGTTGCAGGAGGAGGAGCTACTGAGATGGAAGTTTCTGCATATCTTCATAGATACGCCGACAGAAATGTTCCTCACAAGCAACAGGCAATTATCAAGTCCTTTGCTAAGGCACTTGAGGTCATTCCCCGCCAGCTTTGCGACAATGCAGGCTTTGACGCCACTGACATCCTGAACAAGCTCCGTGTTGAGCACCGAAAAGGAAATGTATGGGCTGGTGTTGATTTCGTACATGAGGGCATCGCAGACAACATGGAGGCTTTTGTCTGGGAGCCAGCTCTTGTCAAGGTTAATGCCATCCAGGCTGCTACTGAGGCCAGTTGTTTGATTCTGAGTGTTGATGAGACTATAAAGAACGAGGAGAGCCAGGCACCACAAGCTCCTCAGAGAGGGCTGCCGCCGGGAGCTGCTCAGAGAGCTCTGAGAGGTAGGGGAAGAGGTATGCCAAGAAGGTAGACGACGGGTTAGAGGGTAAATCTGTGTATAATATTGCCAGAAAAAGCATGGATGGAATGAATGAGAATCAAAAGTCGGCCTCTTACCGTGAACACCCTGGCCCATACCCAATCTACTCTAACGCGACCATCATCATAATCATAATAATAATACGCTTGTCACCTGATTACGGAGCGGAATATTATATGCTCCTTGGCAGGGCAGGGCAGGATATAGAATCCACGACAACGAATTTTTCAGAACTGGCCCCCTACTCACAACAGAACCCCTATCCTCTTCGCTTCGCTCCGCTCTGCCTTGGAATCGGCATACGGCTTTTCTCGAGGACACTTGAACTTGAGTGCACAACCAATATCTGGGACTGAGTCCAGGTCTTGCCAACGCAACCGCGTAAAGACACCAAGAACACACCCCACTTCTGTATGTTCTTGGTCTCCTATAAACTCTCATCTTGATCAGAACTCTGACAAGGTGCACTAGATCCCTCAGACATTGCTGTTGTGTGAAGATGCCTGCTATGCTCGATGATCCGGATAGTCCGACCATTTGGCGGACTCAAGGTGCAAAGCCTCTCCCGGACCCCCATGACCCAAACCCATCTCTTCCAGCCGACGTTCTTCCAAGACAGGTGACTCTCCGTGACAGAGTGACTGTAGCAACAATTGTGTAAGTAAATATATGTTATTACTGAACATCGTGGTTGACTGTCTGACCCAAAAGGCCCTTTCCCTCGGCTCACCAGGTACCTCCCTCCTTGTTGGCGTATCTAAGCGATCAGTTCAACAAGGAGATTGAAGGCGGTGACACCTATCCTATGCTTGAGGGCATGCCAGTTGAAAAATTTGGCAAATACTGGTTTCAGAACTTCGCTGCTATCATGCTCATGGGCAACATCACTTCCGCCGATGAAGTGGTTGAAGGCAAGGATTGGGCCACCGAATGTCTAGGTAGCTTCTACATCAAGCCTAATTACCCTGGCCGAAGCAGCCACATCTGCAATGCAGGTTTTCTTGTGACCGATGCTGCTCGAAACAAAGGTGTAGGACGCTTGATGGGGGAAGCCTACCTAGACTATGCTCCAAAACTGGGCTACAGCTACTCAGTCTTCAACCTGGTATATGAGACCAATGTTGCCTCATGTCGAATTTGGGATGCACTCGGGTTCAAAAGAATTGGTAAAGTGAAGGGATGCGGCAATCTCAAGTCATATCCCGGGCAGCTTATTGATGCCATTATCTACGGCCGAGATCTCGGCAAAGATGATGGAGAGGAATTTGTGAGTGAAGAGCGCTTCGATAAGATTAAATTCTACCTCCGTACCGGCAAGTACCCAGCGGGAGCTGATCGCGCCGAGAAAAGCAGACTTCGAAGCGCAGCGACGCACTATAAGCTGATACCTATATCCCCGAACCCGGATGGTGCTGACGATGACGATGGGAGTGGAGAAAAGCTGATGCTCAAGGATAAAGAGGTGATTAGCGATCCCAAACGGCAATACGAGATTGCCAGACAGACACATGTTCATAGTCACGGCGGCATCAATAAGACGACGGCCATCATCGCGGAGCGCTTTCATTGGGTTAGAATCAAGGAGACTGTCAGTCTTGTAATTAAAAATTGTGCAGAATGCAAAGAAGTCGGGAAGTCCACCGGCACCGGGCAAGCACAAGCACAACCTCTTCAAACCCAGCCTCAAGCCACTGCACTATCTATCTCAGGTCACCATAAGAACGACAATGTACTTATGAGCAACACTTCTCCCACGTTCTCGCCAGAAACACCTTTGTCCCAGCACCAGCTTGTTGAGGAAGATTCATATCCGCATCACGGTCAACAATCCGTATCTCCGCAAGTGCTGAACCGTACACTTCCACATTCTTCAGAGCCCCAGCATCATCTCACACATCCATCACCCATGCATCACTCTCACCACTCACATCATACAGCCCATCACCACCAGCAACAGCATCAGTTACAACATCAACAACTCCGTGATCATTATATGCCATTAGACCCACAGATCATGGAAGACGTTCATCTGCCTCATCACATCGTCAACTATAGCCATCATCAAGTGCACGTCGCAAGTCCACCTAGCCACGAAGACCATTATGAAGCTGCACAGGATGGTGATGCGGGGTATGGTTTAGGCATGCTGGCTGAGCATGCAAGCCATGAAAATGACGATCGCGACTTGGATATGCTTATTGATCAGGATGACGAAGATGAGGAGGCGTCCGAAATTGTCCAACTGGACGGTGGAATGGGTGAGGGAGTGAGAGAAAAAGACCATGCGTGGGAGACCGGGGGTAGAGGGTTCGGCGCTGGCTAGCCGTGGCATAGAGGTTATTTAAAGGTTTCTAGGTATAGCTTTGGTTGCTTGCGGGTGCTTGGAGTTAGGCGTAGATAGGGGTTCACCTCAAAGTATCATACGAACTGCTGGCGTTTTCCTATATGTAGCATATAATGCGATCTGTTTAGCAAACCCATCTGCAAGTATGGAGGGGAGTACTGCATTGAGTAACATAAATTACAAGGAGACTGTAATGACTGAAAACACTACTTCAGTGATTGAAATATTTCCACATAATGAGAATACTTCAGGGACTTGGACTATTGGTGACTTGGCCTAGTAGCGTTGTTTTCAATATTTTTTTTTCTCCTTTTCAATTAAATAATTAAGTTTAAGTCGTGAGCGAGTCGGAGGTACTAAGTGGTCATACAACATTCTCACGCTCCGTATCCAGCCTCCTCCTACCCAGCAATCGGCCCACCAATCCCAAGTCCTTTGACTGGCTAACCGCATTATCACGAGACTCCATCTGCTTTTGCGAACCCTCCTTTTTAGCTTCCTGAGTGGGGGTACTCAAATCCACACTCCGCCCTCGCCTCACAGCCGTCCTTGGCTCAATCTCAACCGTGCTCGCGCGACTCATCCTGGCCATCTGACTCTTCCTAGCCGCCAAAGCCTCTAACTGGCTCATACTTCGCTCTCTCTGTTCCAGCTTCTGTTCCATACTGTCATTTCCCCAAGCGCCATCCCCCTCATCGTCGCTATCCTCCTCTTCCTTGGGAACCGGAGTCCTCGTGACCCAGGAAACGAGAACGTGCCACTTCCCAACCCAAAAGCGCATGCCCAATGTCGTATTAAGAGAGCCAATGAGTAGGAAGAACGGAATGCAGACTGTCGCCATGGTTATCCCGAAATGTTCAAAGCGGTGCTCCGTTGGCATATTCGTCATTCCAAAGACGGACTAGAATAAGCGCGTTAGTCAAAGCATAAGGAAGAGATAACCAAGTTGCTGGTTTTCAAAAATGAATGCAGAGGGAAGAGGGTAGCTTACGGTTACGAACGTGAGTGGGAGAAAAAAGATAGAGACCTTCAAAGCGTTAGCCTACTGTCTCAGTAAATAGGGTGAATGATCTTACCAGAGTCAGCAATTTGATGTTATGTCCTTGTTGAATCGTTATACTAGTCATCTCGACACTTTTCCTCGACTCCAAGACACTGGTCCCACTAAAGAGCTGGTCTCGCAGAGTTCTGATTTCTTTCCGGCGCTCATTGTTTTCCTCGGCAATATCCTTCAACTTCTCTATCTCACGGTCGAACTCCTTCTTCAAGAACCCCATCTTCTTTTTCCAGTACAAGTTTCGAGGGCTATTCTCTGGCATCAGTGGCCAGAGCGTTTTATGCTCACCGGACCAGAATTGGTCGTTGAAGGTATCTTCGTACGAATCGACGATGGATTTAATATTGTTATTCATTATGCCAAGGGTTTGGTATGCCCAGAAGTAACGCCTTGAATATGTGAATGATTTGTCTTCAAAGAGAAGCTTATCTCGAAGCTTGCTGTTAAACATGAAATTGGCCTTTTTCTGGTCAGCGCTCCGGTTTTCTCACAAGTTGTGTTTTCCTTCTATTTGGCAACGAGATCGCGCGGATATAAAAAAAACAATGTAATGATGGGAGTAACTCACTGGTGGAGTAACCAGCTTCGTGATTTTTTCATAAATCTCCTCAAATCTCTTCTGACAATCCCGAAACTCTGCAAGCAAGGTATACAAGAACGCTTCAGGGCCATTGACGTAATGCTTGCTAGAATCATGGACGTTCATACTGTGCTTAAGATCTGGGTAGCATTGAATATTCAGAACCTGCCAAGGTGCCCAAGTATCGTACAGATGTCCATACACCGTTTTCTTTTTACGTCGAGAAACGTTTTTCAATTTCCGAACCGGCGGTCCAGAGAGCGAGAGTGCTACGATCGAGGAACAGCGGGAGATTGGAATGTGTGACGGTGATGAAGCATGTTTACTTTTATCCGAAATTTGCCATGGCATTGCTTCACAGCCTGGACCAAGTATGGTGAAGTATTCAAAGTTGAAAAGGAACGTTCTCTGCCGCCTGTGGTCTTCATGAAAGGCTCGAGTTGATCCCATATATGCCTATAGACCACTTAGTACTCCAGCCATCACATTAATATCATTAGACATACACAAGAGGCTCCTTTATCGCTGTCGTGTACTAGGTGACTCAATACTTCGTCCATATCAAAACATTCATTCATCGTAAGGTGGAGAGCTCCAAAGACGATCGGACTTGGCTCTCGAATGATCCTATTTTGTTGTTAATCTCAGCACGCAAGAAAATTCTCTTGATCAAAAGGCTAAACACCACGAAGCGAAAGCACGATCCGGCCCAAAGAAAGAGCGTGAGTGGCCAGAAAGATGCGATTTATCTCCCCTCTATAAGAAACTACAGCTATGCTCTCCTGCTTGATCATTTCTTAACATGTGAAATACTGGATCACTGAACCCAGCGCTGTGGCGAGTTGTTTCAAGGTTTTATTAATCAGACCTTAAGCATGAACAAATGGCAAGGAATAGCACGATGCTTGGACGGGTTCTTGGTTGACGGAGAATTGCAGAATACGAAATAAAGAGCTTACGTTATTCGACCAACAGCCATCCTCTCTTTCGTGGAGTCAGAATTAATGTCCTAATCCGAAGATCAGCTCAGCTTCACATCCCCTCTCTCCAGTGAAAGACTCGGCTTATACAGTAGAACGATGGTGCTCACCCTGATAACTTGCCAGATAGCATCGTGGATAGTCTTAGTCCCTTTCTTCACAACCTCATGCCTGCTCAACGGGGCACCATCGGGGCCGACATCAAAGACACTATAATGACTACCAACACCAAGTTCAAACCCAGTTTCAAAGACTCTTACAATGTCAGGGTTCGTCAGAGAGCCATCGACAACAACGCTCTCCAGAAGTTTCTGGCCCTCTTCGTTGAATTTATGAGTCTTCAGATGATGCCGCAGGTCTTCACGGTCCCATGACTTGGCTGGCAAGGGTTCTTGGACATACAAATCCTCGTCATCATCGCTGGAGTCCGAGTCTTCGCCCGTGACAACAGAAGACCGAAAAGTTGAAGATTTCACAAGGTCAGGCGAGAGGAGCAGAGACGAAGATCTTTCGGAACTGGGGTCCGTATCCGTGGTGTCCAAAGTTGAGCGACGAAGACGTCTCAAATTAGGGATTTCAATCGTGGGCGAGCCAGCTTCGGGGATAGTGGTTATTCCCGAGCCATTGTTGGCACTGCTGCTGTTGTGTTGACGATTACTGAGCAGTGCTTCATGCACGAGTCTGAAAGTTTCAAGGTATGCCTGATGCTGTTGATCGAGCCGTCTTAGCAACTCGTCGGTACTGACATTGTTATTAGCCGCTACCATCATAGACTATTGGCAGGAAGAGCACCGAGAGTGATTCGCGAGCAAAGAATCGAGGAAAACAAACAGGTCGATTTTCAGCCGTAGCGGGGATAGCGGCGTCTTTAATCTGACCTCAATACTGCTCCTACTCGGCGACTTTGTTGCCTAGCTCCCGCCCCGCTGCGACTCTGCGGATGCGTGTGCGAGAGAATGCTATAGGCAATTGCCTGTTCGAGCAAAGGATGCTTGGCGGATTGTAGATTACGGTGCGTAAAACCGTTAACGGTGCAATTTGGGTCCTAGGTTTGTGATCCATGGTGCTGGGATGCACGTTGTTGGACCGGGTACGCTGCTGACAGCGGTGAGAATCCAACAAAGTCTTTTGTCAATGGGTCGCTAAACCTGGGGGGGCCGCAATTGCGTGAGCTGCTACCGCACAGAAGTGGGTTCCTGGTTATCGCTCATCCATTCTTGAGAATGAATGGAAATGTGGCTACAGTACTTCTTATTCGAAGCGGGTAGTGTCAAATGGTATGGATGTTCCGATTTTCAAGTATCAAGTATGATGATGTATTCTTGTAGAATTAGAGCATGTCTCACGTAGCGCAGATCCCAAACCCATCATCAAAGTTCAGCCATGAACGCCATTGCAATACACTTCCATTGAGCCCCAGGGGTATCCTCAAAACCATTTTCCTGTAAGACCACCGAGAACGACGTTTCGTTTTTGCTTGCTCACAAACTTGCTGACATCATCTGCCCACCCTTGGGAATTTTCTTGCGCTTTATCCATGCTATCGCCCACAATGTTCAGCTTTTCCGTGCGTTCATTCAGCTGTCTAGTCATATACTCTCCCCAGCCCTCGGTTGACTGCGTACCAGGAGAACGAGAAGAACCAGGGCTACCAAGTCGTGCTTGTCGATCTTCTGCTGCTGCTGCTTCCATCATACGCTTGCTTGGGGGACGATCCGGACCACCGATCAGGAGGTCAAGATCTGTTGGACTCACATATTGAGTTCCTGAGATCCACTGAAGATTCGATATGGTCGGACGCGTTGGAATAAGTGCCTGTGGATTAAACAACTTGTCATGAGACATCGGAAGCGGCTGCCCAGCACCCCAAACACTTAGCATTGCAACTTCGGACGGTCCGGTCCAGCCAAATATGTCCCCAGACTGTGTGACAATAGTACTTGGCAATCTAATCTTGTCGAGCATGTCTAGCTTCGAATTGCCGATCTCTTTAAGTGCTGGAATAGAGTAGGCTCGAGTGCTTCCATCTCCAAAGACTCCAACGAGAGCAAACCCGTGCAACTCAAATTCTGTCACCGCTGCTGAGTAACAGAAGACACTGTCCCAGGTCTTATGGGCCCCCTTTGCAGTCGCCGGTTTGAAAATGCGCGCCTCTGATTCAGTGACTAGTGAAGTGTTAGCTACGATAAACCAGTATGTGCAAGCCCAAAAACTTACCAACCACCAATGCCCCATGAGTTTGTTGGCCAGTACGAAGAGCAGCTACAGTTGCACCAGTAGCAACCGCTGGTTTTCCAGTATCTGAAACAATAGGGCTGATTGAAACAACCTTGTCGGAAAGCTCTGTTGTGCCAGCATGCTGTGCCGTGTAACCGCCATTTTGTTGTGGCAGAATCTTGAGAGTTGCTACTTTGCCCATACTGGTGCCAACAAAGCACAGAATACTAGAATAGTTATCGCCCTCGACTGTCATCACTCCAAATTCAATGGCGACAGGCCACTCAGGTCTCGGGGATTTCTGGCTACTCGGCTTCTTGATGAAGCTGCTCCGCTTGTCCTGCTTGGTAAATTCACTCGCGAGAGCCGTAAAGATAACTGCTGGTCCACGAAGATCGATTAGAGAGAAGGCACCATTCTCAGATCCCACTCCCACAAATCCAACATCCGAGAGCTTCACGATACTGATAGGCCCTTGGGCCATGTCGTATAGAGAAAATGGCTGTAACCCTTCTTTTAAGGAGGGCTCTGACCGAGCCGAGATATCTGTGATAGCTCCACGCTTTGTCTCCGTAGGTGCAGATGCTTCACGACCGTAGAGCCTGTTTCCTCCCCACCGGTATATAACCACCTCACCTGTACTCATTCCCACACACAACTCCCCAGTAACACTAGCCATACTCATTGAGGTAATGATGATCGGTTCGTCATATCGGTCAAGGGCTCTGGCAATATCTACCTGCAATGAAGCGCAATTTTCAAGCTCATCTCCATGTCCAGCATCCCAGATGCGGATGGTCCCGTCACCGTGTGCCATGGAAACAACATTTCGAGCTTCATAACGTCTCATCGGCTTGGTAGATTCCACACCCCCGCGCAATAATTGAGGCCCTTGTTGGCGGTTTTCGGTCATACCAAGCCATCGGCCACGTTCTATTGCGGATACAGTAATTGAGGTGACAAAAGGGTGAACAAACGCAAGCGATGGAGGTAATTGATTTGTAGGAGAAATCGGATGGCCACTGGGGAAGCTCATAGTGAGTAATTCTCCAGAGTTAAGTAGAGCAAGAATGGCAATTGGATCCTGAGCGCCAGCAAAATGAGGTGATGCGCGAGGGAGCAAACAGAAGTCAACAACCTCGGCTCCAGGAGGCGTCGGTAGCAGATGTTTACTCCTACCCTCGAAATGGTCTGTCAGCATCTGCCAGGTTGAAGTAGCATACACTGGAGTGACACCAAGTTCAAGGAACGTCAGACCCTTTTGTCGAGAAGTATCAGGCGCACCACCTGCGATAAGTAATCCAGTGTCATCCGGATTGGACTTACAACACCAGGCAATACGAGCAAATGAGTCCTTCAGAGCAAGAGTACCAGGTGTATTTCCGAAGCTCTTTGAATGGGTTCCAGGTTTATCAACATGTGTGTCAGCCAAGGTTCGTGCCATGACAATTCGGCCATCTTTAGGGTCCCAGAATACAAGGCTCTCATCATCATGAGCAGTCATGATGAATGTACCTGTTGGATGCCACAGGACCTGAACAAGACGAGGCTTCCGCACAGTTTCTGCAGAAGCTGGGTCGGGATATCCACCAGGAGCTCCTGCTGGAAGCTCATATTGAAAATACCTGATAGGCTTGTTCTGCTTGAACGAGTAGATAACGGCTCCGTCGGCATATCCTATAAGAAGCTGCCCAATATCTCGAGGATGGAGTTGCATAGATACGATAGCTGTTAATCTAGACCTTGGATTTCGCTCCCGCCAGTAGTTGGGTAGTCGGAGAGCTGCCAAATTCTGTCTGTCTAGATCATAGGCAATAACTTCTCCGTTCTGCATACCAATAAGAGCCCAGTCAAGCATAGGATCTGTGACCAAAGACGTGACCACTCCTGGCGGAGCATAGCTCGCAAGCATTTTCCCAAACTGTAGATCCCATATTATAACCTCGTTCTTGGAGTCGACACTGATCAGTCGATCGGCACAGAATTGTAGGGTCTTCACGGATGCCCGACGTGGAAGCTTGAAGGTCTGTTGAACTCGTTTCTGTCCAAATACATAGATTTGGCCACTTCCGAAAGGTGACTCGTTCGTGCCAACTGCAAGTAAGGATTGTATAGGATCGTATGCGAGAGCGCTGAAGGGCAGTTAGTAAATCCCCGCGCGAGGAATCTGGAACGAGGGGCTACAAGCGTACCCAATCTGAGAGTTGATGCCGAATCTTGCTTGATCATCTGGACAGAAGAGACCAGGAAGGATAGTAGCAGAGAGGTCATTTTGCATACCGGCCTGCTTTCCTCGTAGAAAGCCTGCCATCGTGTATGTGGTGCTGAGGAGCTGAGGAGCTGAGAAAGTGTGGTTCCTGAGTATAACACTTTAAAAGTTGGATCCCTGGACTTTCGTCATCCCTCGTCTCGCTCGGCAACCAACAAAACAAAGCAGGCTGCTTAAACTGCAACAACTGCATAAGACTTGGCAAATGAGTGGCTCGTATTGTTTAGCATGTTAACTGCTGTCTCTTCTACCCTATTCAGCTCCGCGACCCGAACCACTAGACGCTTTTGCAGCTTTCGGTCGCGTCTTTTAGTAGTTCTGGCACCAGCTTCTCCGCAATACAATACTTTCAATTTTAGAGAAACACAAAGATAGACGCTTGCAAGCCTATTAGCATTTACGCATTCCTCTACCCCCCCCCCAAACAATGAACTGTGTTAGAATAAATATGAGCTCAATATTGTTAGGGCACTTCAATGCTATCCATATTCATTTTATATCATTACCTGCATAACCATTCCTCCGCATGCGCTAACAAAAGTACTATGAAAACTCCGCATAACCAGATCTAAAAAGCATATGCCTTCGGGTATAAACAATCAGTGAGCCATGACTTCGTCAACCTGATGAGAAGTAGATGTGCCGTTCGCAGCTGGCTTCTCTACTCCATCCATCTCCATGTCCTCATCGGCGCCACCTTCACCCACCTCTTCTTCTAAGTCATCTTCTGCTTCGCTTCCGCTGCTGTCGGCCTCAAGATCTTCGCTGCCATTATCCGACTCTTCCGCCGCAGCATCGCCTTCAGCACCAGCAATATCTGCATCGTCGACCATGGCATCTGGATCAGCTGCTGCTGCGCCCTCGGCACCCTCTGCAAGCTCTTCTTCTTCTTCCTCCTCGGCTTCCTCAGCGCCATATTGGTCTCCGTCCGCTACAAGATCAGCTTCTGGTTGCTCCGGAGGAAATTCAGCTGGTGCAGATGCATCAGAGTCCCTAAAGTCTATGTTAGAGCTTGCAATGCACAAATTGCGTATACACTAACCATTTGATTGCAAAACGAGTGACTCTGGGCTTCTCTGCGAGTATGTTTCGTCTAACTCTGTCTAGGATTGGCTTGGCAGGAGGATCTGCGTTGAGCTCCTCGGAGTCATACTCGTTGTTGACGTAGTATCCAACTCGCACGAACTCGCGACTGTCATAAGCGCATGTGAGTAGAATGACCGTAACCCCAAGGATTTCGGCGTCGGGAATTCGCTTGGTGTCAGGTGGGTCTGCTTCGAAGATGAATTTGTTTACACCAACAGGAATGGGGCCAACAAGGAGGCTGTCAAGTTCTTGGTCGTGCTCATCACTATATAAAATCAGATCGATCGATCGTGAGAGAGAGCGAGAGAGAGGTTCCTTACGAGGTAGCAGAGCCGACATAGGTTAACTTCCATTCGAGGTCTGCGAAAGCATTAGAAAAATGTACCAATTTGTCAAAACTCGTGAGGCTTACCCTTTTGCAGCGATTCCAAGCACTCAAAGGTGATCTCAAACTGGTAAGAATCACCAAATTTTGCTGGATTGTTCAAGATCTTGACGCCCAAAAGTGATACGACAGACATCGCGGCGGTCAGATAGTTCAGGAAAATTGGGGACGAGGAGTGGAAGAGGGTGAGAAGAGTAGATTTGATGTCAGGTAGTATCAACCAGTAGAATATGAACGAAAATCGATGGATAGGGTCGTGTGTATGGTGAGGCCAATAGATGTGATGTAAAGTGTAAATGGTTTGGAATGGCAGAAATTGACGGTCAATATGGGAGTTGACGCGTCGGTCGCGACCGTGTAAATTGGTGGCAGAGCTGAGCTAGTGCACGTGCATAGAGCTGCGTTCAGGAACAGACGAAAGGACGATTTCCTTCTAGACTCTTGGCCTAGAGTTGAGACTGATCAAAAGAGCCATAGGTATGTTTTCAAGAGAATGCGGCATACTCTGCTACTATTTATCCCCCAAAAAATTATCTGATATTCTTTGTCTCCCCATCGATGCGCACTCTCCGCTGCTGTGAGAAAGCAAAAGGCTGATTACCAAAAAGAGACTAGCCTAGAAACCGCAGAGCCGCAGCTTAACTTTCGCGCAAGGCTGGTGTCATCGCAAAAAGGCTCGACAGCTTGTTTTGTCTCTCATCTTCATTTCTTCAACTTCACCGACGTCAACCTCGACCACCGACCGTCATACCTGCACCTTGCCTGTCTTGCAAGCATATGCCGACGTCTTCCAATAATGCGAAATTAATACACTACTTGCAATGGCGTCTAATGGAGACGATCTAGGTTCTGGCTCTCTGTCGCCAGAATCTGAGCAGGAGATCGAGATTACAACCCAAGCGCCAATCCCTTCTCCAAAACCGGAGCCAGAAGCAGCTGTAGCGCGACCCAAAACCGTCGGGGGCTTCATTGCAGATGACTCAGACGACGAAGAAGATGGGGCTGTGACCGATGCTGTTGCAACTCCTGTTCCCGACTTGCCAGCGACCGCGGGTGCACAAATTTTGGCCCCTGAGCTGAATTTGGCAGCAGCTGTTCCTGCTGTCACCTTGACAGCAGCAGCGCCGGTTGTACCTATTCCAAACCAGAATACGGCGGCTCCTAAAGCTCGACTTCCTCATGATACTACCGGCCTTCTCGAGGACAGGATCAAGGAAGACCCTCGTGGTGACTTGGACGCTTGGTTATCCCTCATAAGTGAGCACAGAAAACGCAATAGGCTTGATGATGCAAGAGCAGTTTACGAAAGATTCTTCAAGGTTTTCCCTACAGCTGTATGTAATTTCCCCGTCATACCTAAAGGTGTTGCGGTACTAACTAGATACAGGCCGAAATATGGGTTGCATATACAGAATTGGAGCTTGAGAATGACAACTTTGGTGCTGCGGAACAGATCTTTGGCAAGTCGCTTTTGACTGTTCCTAATGTCCAGCTGTGGTCTGTTTATCTCAACTATATCAGACGTGTGAACGATCTGACAAATGATCGCACTGGGAACGCGCGCACTACGGTCTCTCAGGCATACGATTTCGTGCTGGCCAACATAGGCATTGATAGAGATTCAGGCAAAATATGGCAAGACTACATACAATTCATTAGTAGCGCACCTGGCCAGATTGGCGGTAGTAGCTGGCAAGATCAACAAAAAATGGATCAACTGCGCAAAGCGTATCAACGTGCCATCTGTGTCCCTATGTCCAGTGTGAACGGTCTATGGAAAGAATACGATCAATTTGAGATGTCATTGAACAAAATGACTGTAAGTCGTAACCCTCAGTTTACATGCACGTACTAATGCCTACAGGGTCGCAAATTCTTACAAGAAAGATCTCCAGGGTACATGTCTGCAAGAAGTGCCAATACTGCCCTTGAAAATATAACTCGTGGGCTTTTGAGGACAACTCTTCCAAAGCTGGCTCCTGCACTTGGTTTTGAAGGTGATCAGGAGTATCTCAACCAGGTGGTTCTCTGGCAGAGATGGATTGAATGGGAACAAGAAGATCCTCTTGTGCTGAAGACTGACGAACTTGAAACCTTCAAGCAGCGCGTACTTTACGTATACAAACAGGCTTTGATGGCCTTGCGCTTCTGGCCTGAGATGTGGGTTAATGCTGCCGAGTGGTGTTTTGCAAACGGCCTTGAGAAGGAGGGAGATACCTTCCTTAATGACGGAATCATTGCCAATCCTGAGAGTTGTTTACTTGCCTTCAAGAAAGCTGATAGAATTGAGACTACACTATCAACCGAGGAGGCTGACAAAGGCCTCGCTGAAAAAGGTGCCATAGTTCGTGCTCCATTTGATAAGCTCCTGGACTCCTTGTACGATTTGATCAAACAGCTCAAAGCCCGGGAAATACGAGATATCGCGAGGCTTGAGGAATCTGTGAGGGTAGATGATTCCATCAACGCCATAGTTGCAAATACCACAGAGGAGGAGGATGAAGATATCGATAAAAGTGCCGCTAAGGAGGCTGCCGAAGCTGCCAAAGCAAAGCAAATTAGCGCTATTAAGCAAGGTTACAACATGCAATCCCAACTTTTGTCAAGAACGATCTCATATGCTTGGATTGCCCTTATGCGAGCGATGCGTCGAGTGCAAGGAAAAGGTGCCGTCCGAGATCCTGTCGGTGGCTCCAGGCAGATCTTTAGTGATGCTCGTGCTCGGGGCAAGATCACTAGCGACGTGTACGTCGCAAGTGCTTTGATTGAACACAACGTTTACAAAGATGCTGCGGGCACGAAGATCTTTGAGCGTGGTGCAAAACTCTTTCCTGAAGACGAAACTTTTATATTAGAATATCTCAAGCACCTTCTCGCTATTGGAGATACCACTAGTAAGTTGTGTTTGTCTTTCCCAAATACTTTGCTAACTATGTCTAGATGCTCGGGTTGCATTCGAGACTGCTGTCAGCCGTTTGACATCGAAGCCGGAATCGATCGTAAAATCCAAACCACTCTACTCATACTTTCATAAGTATGAGTCACAGTACGGTGAACTCTCTCAAATCCAGAAGTTAGAGAAACGCATGGCAGAACTATTTCCACAGGATCCCAAACTTCGTCGATTTGCATCCCGGTATAGTGGTGAAGGCTTTGATCCCACTGCTGTAAGGCCAATTGTTTCCCCTGGAACACAAATGCGACCCAAAGCTCTGATTCAGTCCATTGAGCAACCAGCATCCGTCCGTGATGATAGCCCTCGTCCTGCGTATGTTCAAGAGAATAGCCCACGGCCGCAATATATTGCTGTAACTACTACCAATTCACCAAAGCGCCCATTCCCAGGCAGCGACGACTTCGATAACCCGCCCCGTAAGATGGCTCGTGGTGAGTCTCCGCTGAAGGGAGCTGCAGGTCGAAGACTTGATCAGCAGAAGAGGATGCAACAGACTCAAGGCACTCCAGCATGGCAATCAGCTGGACCACCACCGTTTGTAATTCCACGGGATGTTACCTTCCTTCTAAGCATCATCCCACGAGCCGACCTTTATGCCGCCACAAAGTTCAATGCCGAAGCAATGGTTCGACTTTTGAACCAAACAAATATTCCTGATTATAGCTCGTGGAAGGCAGCACGGGAACAACCTGTACGATATGATGGTATGCAGCACACTAGCATTTTGACCCCTTTCTCTGAAGCACAAGCTGTGCAACGTGATCCACCTTCTGACCTTCGTCGTTATGAATCTCCTTACAGCTATCGCTCCTTCAGTTTGATGCTGGAAGAAGATTATCGTAACACATCGCGCTCCAGCGGGCAGCCCTATGTACCTGGGTCAGACCTCGGAGGCAACAGTTATCACAATCATGATAATGTTTCTCGGGCGTTGTGGCAGTCAGAAGACCGAAATCGTGTTTATTATGAATACAGAAGCTAACAGAAATTTTCAGGATATAATTACGGTCGATAGTACTAGGAAATAGTACTCAGACACCAATTTCCCCCGCGGATCTGTAGCCTTTCCCTTTTTACGTAATTTGTCATGCATCATGCGGCCTTGGTTGGGAAAGGAGAGGAAACGCATCACTGGGTGTTTGCATTGGCAGTTCTTCTGGGTGGACTTGATTTCGGGCAATGATCAAATGGTGAGGAGAGGTGATGCTTGGTGCGAAGCTAGGTGTGTCGAGGCAAATTGCTTACCATAGCTCATCACAGTGTAAATTCAAAATAGAAAACATAAAAAGTCGAAACTCGGTTTCATCCTGGGGACGGACAGCGCCTACAAGTATTGTTCTGTTCAAAGACCCCATAAAATACCGTAAGTCGTGTTCGTGGTATGCGAGATGCACACGCTTCATACCCAAAGGAGTTGTGTTCCATGGATAAATTGCATTCCTATTCGTGTAGAGTATCTTGGATGTCCAAAAGCTCAAGCTTTGCTACCTGCTTGGGATATATGTCGGCTTTTGATCTGATTCTTAATGAAGATGCCAAATATATGGATGGGCGTCTCCTGGCTATAGCAGCCATAGCTATGAAATGGAACTAGACTCGTCATGCTCTTCAAATTCAGCTTCGCATCTTTTCGTACCCCACTACCGCAAATGAAATTTCCAAATTGTCTATCCGCTTAATCAACAGCTGTAACTGAGTTTCTGAATATCTGCCAAATTTTCAAAGAAAAATCTGACCTGGCAACTATTTTAAGAACGCACCCGATTTCTTTACAATAGTATGTCTTCAATATCGAGATTGCTTCACCTATTTGAAATCTCACTGTGCTTGATCCAAAGTTTATTATTCTTGGCTGTAAGAAAACATTACAAATGATGTTGCAGTTTCGCCTCACTAGGCTCTTTATCTATATCAAGTACGTGATTTGAATAACGAACACGATTTGGACAGTGAAGTAATGTTCTTCCTGCTATCTTAGATGAAGGTTCCATTTCGAAGGCGAGAACTGCAAGCACATAAATCTGGGCCAGAATCTGTTAGTGGCCTAGTGATTATCTTCCTACATACTTCTCATCACCTTCCTCAGCCTCCCATATCGTTAGTCCAGCAAAGATGCTCTCCAACCCCATGAATTTTCTGGCGAGTTCTCACTACCACTGCATAAATTAAGCGACGGATTCCAACATGCTTCAGCTCAGTATTTGACTAGACTACCCGCCACAAAAGGCAACTCAAACGCTGATCTAAGGTAATTAGGGAAAATTCGACAGTGACTCAAGGAGTTAAACCTGGGCCACGTTCATGCTATATTGGCGGCTTCTTGATCATCTTCTGCATGTAACCGCATTGTCCCTTCGGTCGCTTAATTCCACCAGCCGTTTGCTCGTCAACGTGGTCCGCTATTTGAGCAAACAATTGAAATGTCACTAGCCAGAAATTGGATTTCTAACACTAATATTTTCCGAATATTTTCCTGTAGAATCAACCACGGCTAGATTTTGTCTTTCAGGTATTAGTCATGAGGAGAATCCGCAGTGGTTACAAATCCTCGCAAAAATTCTACTCCACATGCGTCACGAATAGAAGGGACAGAGCATTGATTGTGTTTTGGTCGAACCAAAACAAAATGTGTTTCGACTGACGTTGACATGGATGCGGCTATCACTGTAGAATACTTAGAATTTCTCATCACATTACTGAATCCCACACTATTTTGTATTGTGCTTGGGTTGTCAGTAAACGTCCAATTCCATAAGTATCCGTAGAACCTCAATGATTTCAATCTACCCAAGAATGTTTTCTCAGGATACAACACCCATATCAAATCCCTGGCACCTTCCGTATTTCATCCTTCCGAAAGCAGCAGGTCCAAGAAGCACCGGTAGGCGAAGCATACCGTGTGCAAGGCTTTGTGTAACGGTCAGAAATTCTTTCGGTAGGGTACCAAGTTCCCTGTTTGAATGCCTATTAAGTACCTTGAGCAAACAAATGTATCTAATTGGTCTTTATTATCTCTTTATATCGATAGTACTGGGGAGATTTAAAATTGGAATGCTTCGCCCCTTCCTCCTGATATTCCCCGCACGACGTTCGATGCCCAGGAGCCCTAGCTTCGCATTTCATTGGGTTTAATGGGCTGAAAAGCATGTAAAATCGAGGCCCCCTCAACAATCTGGCTCCAATTGGACTAGGCCATCAGGTATTCGCTTGCCGAAGTTCATAACATGGCATTCGCCTTTCCCTTCCTTATCTTCATTTCCTCTTTTACTTCGAACATCAACATCTCCATGACATTAGTTGAAACACCATCTAAAATCATCACTGTAGGTCATCCTACATATTTCTCATCATCACCAAGCATAAAAGAGCTGTTGCGAAGTGATCCAGAGCAAAGTTACAGAGTCGCGTGCCTTTGTGCTTTGCTTCGACACTCTCGAACCAGAGAAATCTGCGACAAGTGTTGTAGAGGCTATGTAGACTTCGCAAAACTCTCAACCTCAGCATATTTCCAGCCTTTCATCTCTTGAAAAATTCCATTGCCCGTTCTATCTCAGTGTTATTATACTGATCTGAGACAGCGACAAGCTACAATCTCAACATGGCTGGCGGTCCTGGCCAGCGTAAGGACAAGAATCCCCAGGGTTCAGGTTTGGAACCACCATCACAACCCATGCAAGGTGGTCTTGATGGTCCTTCCTCGCCTCCACCAACTGGTGGCCATCGAGGTCCAAATCCGTTCGGCCCCGGCTTACGCTTCGATCCAGCCAAGCCCGCTCAGAAGAAAGAGTCGGTCATTACCAATACCCGCATTGAGTTACCACAGGCGGCATATAAGCTTGACGGAGGAGTAAGTTTAACTTTCATTAATGTATTTCATTCCATATAAAATGGAAAGAAACACCTAGCCCCAACTATCAGGACTTCCTAAGCACAGAGATGTCTTTAATGCTCAAGTATTTCTTGCGAGTGTGGAAAGCATTTTTATTGAACCTTCCTACGAAGTAGCAGCTCGCTTTTCTTCTGCGAGTATGCTACAATTTGCATTCTATGTCGGCAAACAGACACCTCTCTTCAAACTTCAGCACATTTATACCATAGCACTCCGGATTTACCCCACAACACCATGAATTTACTAGAATTCTAGATTATGGGCATAAATTTTGCCTAAATAGGCAGAAGGATTGTTATCTAGCGTTTGCTCTGTTTGCATTCTTGCGATTTTGCTCACTGGCACCATCTCGAGAGGTATAAATACTGCCTTGCCATTCACTCATCCCTCTTCACTTACATCATCAGACACAGATCAGAACCACTCTAACACGCAATCATCCTCAATTGAAACATAATCAAGTTCATCTTACCTTCACCTACTTGAGTAGCTAGATTGTTGAGCCATCACCATCAAGTATCGCCTCACCTTCTTCCTCCAAGAATCCTTATACCTCTTGCCTCTTTCTTCACATCTCTCTATCTCTCTCACACATTCACACCCTCACGCCCTCAAAATTTCAATTCATTTCATCTTTCCCATGATCCACATTGTGATCAGTGGTCAAAATGGAGCATCTTAACTACGCACGTTTTGATCCTGATACTAATGTGAAGAAGTATGATTCGATGTTCTCATCGCAACTTCCAAAGAGACCAAACTACAACACTGCTGGTAAGGAGATCCGAATTCGAGTCAACCAGTTCAAAGTCCTGGGATATCCTCAGAAGGACATCTTTCAATACGACGTAAGTTACCTTCTTCAGCTTTGAGCACTTCTGGTCTCTTCAAGACTAATAATACAGGTTCTCATCGGTTCTGGTGGTGAGAAGCGAGGCTTGATTAAGGCTGTTTGGGAGTCAAACACTGTCCAATCCCAGTTGAGATCCCTCAGCAAAATTTGGATTTGGAACGGTGACAAGATTGCTTGGTAAGTTGTCACTACACCACACAACTTTCATCGTATCTTATTTCTACTCCAGGTGCGATGTCCGTATCCCTCGCGATGAATTGCGCATCAAGGTTGACCTTGATGCCGAGAAGGGACGCCCACCTCGACCTGACAACTCCAATATCTTCTACTGCCACATCAAGATGACCAAGGTGGTTAGACTGGCTGTCATTGATGCTTATCTTTCCCAAAAGATGGCTTTTGATAATGCTGTTCTTGAAGCAATCAGTTTTATCGACCATTTGATGCGTCAGATGCCTTCCCAACACTACTGTGCCATTAAACGTTCCTTTTTTGCTCGAGGAGGAAATCGCTTCGAGCTTGACAACAACATTGAAGCTATGAAGGGAGTCTACTCTTCACTTCGATTGTGCGACAAGGTCCCATCCTTTGGCCAAGGAACCGGTGTTGCTCTGAACGTTGACGTGGCTAATGGTACATTCTGGTCGGTCAAGGAGCTGCACACAGCTGCTCGAGACTTTTGTGCTGATCGCAATCGTCGAAAGGATTGGGGTGTTTTTCATCAGCTCATTGCACCGGTTAAAGGACCAAATGGTCCTACTATGTCAGAGGAATTCAAGAACCTCCGCAAGATGTCGAAGCTGAAGTTTACTGTTGCGCATCAAAACCAGAAGGACCGAGGCAAGCTCCACACAATAAAGCGCTTCACATTTCCAAAGAGCTTCAATGGCCCTGAGGCTGCTCGTTTCAAGTATGCCGCCGAGGGTCAGCATGCCAAGAATACCTTCTTCCTTTGGAAAAGCTCCCCAGGAACCAATGTCGGCGAGGAGATCTCTATATTTGACTACTATAGAAAGAGATATGGTAGGACCCTTCAGTATCCAATCTTACCTCTAGTCGAGACCGAGCGATCTGGCTTCTTCCCAATGGAGCTTTGTACGATTGCCAAGGACCAGCAATATAGGTTCAAGCTTAACCCTGACCAGGTAAAGGGTCTTTTCTCTTTCAATATCTTAACACAGCTGACTTCTATCCCTAGACTTCCAAGATGATTAAATTCGCAGTCACTCGTCCAAAGGAGCGCATTGGGGCCATTTCTCATGGAGTTGGTATGCTCAAGTGGAACCAAGATGATTATTTGAAGGCATATGGTCTTCAAGTTGACCCTTCCATGTCAATAACCAAGGCTCGACTTCTTCAAAACCCCGAGGTCCAATTTGGTAGCAATGCTAAGCTCAACCCTGGCACTCTGGGTCGCTGGGACCTTCGTGGCAAGAAATTCTTGTTTGGTAACAAAGAACCTCTTAAGTCATGGGGCGTCTGTGTCATGGAAGAATGTGTGAACAAGGCACAACTGGATAATTTCTTAAAGACCTTCATTCAGACTTACGTCGGTCACGGAGGCAATGTTGCAAATAAATTTCCGACAATCTACGTCTCTAGGCGTGGTGAGGATATTGGCGAGATGGTTGGAAAGTTCCGTACAGCTGTGGGCAACGCCAACCAACAAATGCCCCAGATAATGCTGTATGTTCTCAAGGAGCGCAACTCTTTCACATACGAGCGCCTGAAGAAGAATATGGAGTGCCGTTTTGCCACTGTTTCACAGAGTGAGTCTTAATCAACGTGTGTCCTCTCTTCAGCAGCTGACATCTATAGTGATGAACAGTGCCTATGTTATTAAAGCTCAACCCCAATATTGCTCTAACGTTTGCATGAAGTTGAATGCCAAACTTGGCGGAACTACTTGCAAAGTCTTTGACAAGACTACACCTAATAACTGGTCCAGCAGTTTCTTTTCTAAGACTGGTGATCCAACTGGTCGTCCTACCATGGTAATAGGAGCTGATGTTTCGCACCCATCTCCGGGTAGTCCTCAAGCTTCCATGGCAGCATTGACTATGTCTTTCGATAGATTTGCTTGTCGTTACGCAGCTGCTGTTCAGACTAATGGCCATCGTGTTGAGATGATAACTGAGGGTAATATCAACTCGATGATGATGCCGCTTTTTCATAAGTGGATCCAACAAGTCGGAGGTGGAAAGGGCCCGCAGCATATCTACTATTTTCGTGATGGTGTCTCCGAGGGACAGTACTCACAAGTCCTCGAGCAGGAGGTCACGCACATGAAGAAGGCAATTGATGCGAAGTATGGCCAGAATGCGAAGGACGTAAGTTAACGTTACTTAATGCTCATGAGAACCCGACTAACTAGATTGATAGATTCGTTGGACTGTGGTTATCTGCTCTAAGCGTCATCACATTCGGTTCTTCCCCAAGGATGGAGATAAAATTGCAGGCGATAAGAACTCAAATTCTGTTCCCGGTACTCTGGTTGAGCGTGACGTTACCCACCCATTTGAGTACGACTTCTGTGAGTTGGAATTTCATCTTTGAATCAAAGCCATCAACTAACATGCCCCAGACCTTAACGCCCACTCTGCCATTCAGGGCACTGCTCGCCCAGTTCATTATCATGTGATTTTGGATGAAGCTCGAGTTGCTCCCAACGACTTCCACAAGATGATATATCAAATGTCATACCAATACATGCGCTCAACCACACCGGTTTCACTGAGTAAGTTTCATTCGTCTATTCAAGACTGCATTTCTAATATATTATAGTTCCTGCCGTTTATTACGCTCATCTTGCATCTAACCGAGCTCGTGCTCACGAAGATGCACCTTCTAGCGGTGGACCTCGTGGTGGCCAGAAGTTTGTCGAGCAGATGCAAGATGACTCCAATCGTCAGAACATTGTTGGTCGTCCTCCAACTTCTCAAACTAGTTCTAGTGGCCCCTTGCCCACTGAAGCTCGTCCTCTTGTTCCACTGGGTGCACCCAACAACCCTCCAGAGATGCTGGACAAGATTCGTTGTGGCATGTGGTATATTTGAGAGTGATTTTAATTCTCGTACTGGATGCTTCTCATGGCTACTTGCGAACTACTGGAGCTGATATTCTTCGCGTTTTCGTTGCTGGCTTTCAGTCATTCGGACTCCTATCATGATCTCTTCGGAGCCTTTAGCTAGTCTCATGTTACATCTCTCTAGCTCAACAGGGTTAAGTAGCATAATTTTTAGCCAGAACAATGCAGAAAAATCGTTGATTTTATATTCTTCGCTACATTTTGATATGGATTGTGTAACAGAGAACCTTTTAATGGTACTTAGAAGACAGCAAATATCTAAAAGGTAGGCTTGAAGATTTTTCTGACATTCACAGCTTTGAACAGTGGTATGTGTACAAATCACTTAGAATAGGGAGAGAAGAGAGCATCTAAGCCATGATTAGATTTCACTTGTATCAGTCCACAAGTCATACAAACTTAAGACCAAGGAAATCACTATGCTAGATGTCTAATATTGTTTCAGTGGCATTGATCAAGTAGCACATGGCGATTATGGAATAGAATTATCATACGGAGGTTAATAACACATTGCACACTTGAAATTATAAGGGATAGTTAATTATTATGTGACAGACTGGTAGTTACGAAGAGTATGTGTTCATGGTATCAAGTCCAGCTGGCTTATTAGAGCATGGGCTACCAAAAGCAAGTATAAAGATAACAACAATCAGATATCTTGGGGGCCCAGGAATGGGTGGATAATGTGACGAGCGAAGAGGAAGGGAATGTGAACGAATGAATTGCTTGAAATGGAAGAAATCGAGTCTCGGAAGTATTGCATTTTGTGAGTTTGTGAAGGTTCCAGATTCTTTGCTGGTATATTGTTTCATTGACTACCTGATTTACACAATGCCGAGGAAATTAGATGGCATTCGCCCCGGTAGCCTTCCCTTCTTTCACGGCCTGCTTCTTTAGCTTCGTTTTCGCGAACTTCTCCCTTGCCAGTTCGATGGCCGTCTTCTTCTTGCCTCCAGCAGCGGCTTTACCACCCTTGCCATCCTTCTCCTTAGGAGCAGCAGTTTCCTCATGCGTAGCAGCGGTCTTAGAAATGAACCCTGACGACGCAGAAGAGCCGCCTTCTCCATTCTTGACTTTCGAGACCCATTCACCACGTTTCCGCTTAAAAAGATCCATCATCCAGTTCCTCCATACGATACGGCCAGAGAAAGAGTCTCGCAACTCTGCTTCGTGGGCAAGGAGTTGAAAGGCAATTTTCTCCTTCAGGGATTGAAGCCCTGCTGTCCCTTGAAACAGAGCATCCAAAGTATGCGAGCCTGTGGATGTTGTGGCTAATCTGAGAACGGTATCCTCAATGGAGGTTGCGAGGAGATTGTTGATGAGTTTCCGGCGGAATGTGGTATTTGTTGGTGTTGGTTCGAGAGAGGCTTGAATTATGTGCGAGGTTGTGGTGTATAGACCAAGTATCAGGAGTGTTGGGGTGGGAAGTTTGAGAAGCGCAGTTTGCAGGAGTGTGCATGGGGGGCCTGGGATCTTGAGCATTGCCTGTGCAAGAAGTGAGCCGTGCAGTTGCTGGGGTGTTGTTCTGGGTGGTGGCATTGCTTTTGCTTCGGTCTGTTCCGTTGGAGCTGCTATAGCTTTGGTGAGGATGTCGAGGTCGACATCTGCCATCTTAAACACCAGTGTAGAAGGCTCATCACCATATGCTGCGGAGATAGATTTTGTAAGCTCCTCGGAGTCAGCCCCTCTGGCTTCGCATCTCTCCAATAGCGTCTTGATAACGGTCGTTCTATTTCTGCTGACGAGCCCTTCGATTTGGGGGAGGATACTGGTGATAGCTTCCTCCAGATCTTCTTTGCTCAGTCGAGTCAGAACTCGAATAACTACATAGCTTGCAATTTCGTTTCGAGCAAGTGCGGCAATTCGCTCCTTGAAGACGCTACGGTAGATTTGCTTGAATAGTTTTCCAGGGGCGAATGTCATTACTGTCTCCAAGAGTCGTGAACCAATGGCTTCGTAGATAAGTCCATTGATGAATGTCGCCGATTCACTGTCTGGCTTTGTAATATCGTCAGGAAGTAAAGCGGAGATTATTGTCTTTTGCGAAGAGTTGGCACCCTTCTTGCTGTTTGGATTCGTGAGTTCTAATTCAAGGAGGACTTGAAGGGTTGGATTGCCAGTAGGATGGGTGGCAAGGACTCGAATGAATGATGTGTCCATGGTCGCGACAGTATCACTAATGATCTTATCAACGGCAAACTGGAACGATTCTGGGACAGCTCGCTTGTTTAGAGTAAGAGGAGTGGGTGCTGTATCAAGGCCGTTCACCCCAATCTTCTCCTTCTTCTTACTCTGAAGAAGCGTCCTTGTTGAAGACTGCTCCAGAGGCCTCCCGGAGAGAATGACGAGAAGCACTCGTAGCGTATGAGAGGCGAATCGGTCCGTAAGGAGGAATGTCATTTGTCCCTCCAACTCGTTCAATGTATATAAGAAGAGATTTTCCATGGACACAAAGACTTCATCGTCTTTGGTCTCCACAGGTACTTCCACATCCCCGGTCAATTCCTGTGTAACCAATGGTGCGGACTGTATGAAAAGCGTCTCACAGCAATGACTTGCAAAGCGGTGCTGGATAAGATGTGCAAAGTTTCCACTGAACTTCTCGAACAGCTTCTTCTTTTGTTCTGGCGAGCTCAATAATATCAATCTTTCCATAAGCCTCGAACACGATTGACTGCATGCGATCTTCAGTTCCTTTCCCTCTGCTTCACGGTATACGTTCGCCAAAAACATAGCTCGTTCTTCGGGGGAAGGAAAATCGTTCAGTTCGAGAAGTTCATCGGCCCGCCGGAAATATTCCTGTTCCTCGTCCTCCAGTAATCCATAAAAAGGTCTCTCCGAAGACTCAACCCCATCTTCAGCTGCGACAGTATTATCGACACCAGCAACGGGGATATATTCTTCGACGGCAGGCTCTTGAGATCTTTGTCGTTTCGTAGACTGAACTTCCTCTGTATCTCCACCATCCCGCTTGCGCTTCTTCTCTTCTCTCCTTCCTCGGCTGTGCTTATTCTCCTTGGGCATGGTGTAGGGATCGTGCAATTGCTTTGCTATACAAAGCTACAACAAGGTCCAACAAATTATTTGACGTTGGATATTTTTCTGCAACCAAAAAAGCCAAAGCGGTGAAGCAACTTTTCCCGCGGATCCACCCCTGCTTTTGATAAATACACCGCAGTCAATGACGTGCTAAACATGACTAAATCGTCTTTTTTTCAGGAACTTCAATCATTCAATCTTTCTTACTTCTTCAACTGATCCTCTTACTATTAAATATAAGATACAAAACTTGTCTTGGCTATCACTATGGGATCCAATGGTAATGGTGCCGCCTTCCAGGACGGATCGGAGCAACCTCTAAATCGAGCAGACGAAGTTTCCGAGGTATGCAAAAACACTTCCAGGGCTCACACATTCAATCAAATGAAAATCTTTATGAGAACCTGCCAATTGCCCATTTGGTGGTTTTACTGACGCTCTGTGTTAAAGTTACTCAATGCTGTTCAAAAGCTCATAATTCCATTCATACGATCAGCCGATGAGGATGCAGCGTTCAAAAGTTCTGGCCACGGGCTGTCAATCCCTGGCGGTGAGCCGCGAACAAGTCTCTTGGAGCATCACAAGCCCGAGGAACTGGTGAAACTTATGAAATTTGATCTTCCCAGAAATGGGAAAGGAAAAGAAGGATTGCTGGAGACTGTCGAGCAAGTGCTCAAGTATAGTGTTAACACATGGGATCAAGGATTTCTAGACAAACTCTATGCAAGTACAAACGCGGTAAGTAAACCAGATACGGAAATGAAATTGTGAAACTGAATTTTACCAGGTCGGCGTTATCTCCGAACTTCTCTTGGCGGTGTTGAATACAAATGTAAGCAAGTATTGTGCTCATTTACCAGTGTATTATTGATGACACATGTTAGCTGCATGTGTTTCAAGTAGCACCAGCTCTCACAGTCATCGAGAAGACGACAGCTCGGACCTTTGCCAATCTGTTTGGCTTCGATGGCCCTTATGCTGGAGGAATATCTACCCAAGGAGGGAGCGCCTCCAATACGACATCCATCATCCTGGCGCGCAACAATCTTTACCCAGATAGCAAGACGACAGGAAACGGAGACTATAAGTTTGTCCTCTTTACAAGTAGTCATGGTCACTACTCATTAGAAAAAGCCGCTCAAATGTGTGGTATGGGCACAGAGAATGTGTGGTCTGTTCCGGTCGATGCCCAGGGCCGCATGATCCCACAAGAATTAGAATCACTTATCACGAAGGCGAAGTTAGAAGGCCGGACGCCCTTCTATGTCAATGCTACCGCAGGAACCACAGTTTTAGGATCTTTCGATCCATTCAAAGAGATCTCCGCAATCTGCAAGACCCACAACCTTTGGATGCACGTAGACGGAAGTTGGGGTGGATCTGTGATCCTCTCATCCAAACAAAAGCAGAAACTCTCAGGAGTTGAGCTCGCAAATTCGTTAGCAGTCAACCCCCATAAAATGTTGGGTGTGCCAGTAACATGCTCCTTCTTATTGGGGCCCGACCTGAGGACTTTTCACAAGGCGAATACCTTACCCGCTGGGTATCTCTTCCATGAGGTCAACGAGGGAGGCGATGTGTGGGACTTGGCTGATCTTACACTGCAATGTGGTCGGAGAGGCGACAGCTTGAAGCTCGCACTGGCCTGGGTCTACTATGGGGCAAATGGATTCGAGAGACAGATTGACCATGCATTCTCCATGGCTTCATACATGGCGACCTTGGTTCAAGACAATTTAGACTTTGTCCTCGTTTCGGACAACCCCCCGCCTTGTTTACAGGTCTGCTTTTACTACGCTCCTGGTGGAAAATTGCATGCAGAAGACGCAAGAAACACTGAGGTAACAAGCAATATTTCCAAAAAGTTGATTCAAGCTGGATTCCTAGTGGATTATGCACCTGGCGACCAGGGAAGCTTCTTTAGAGCTGTCGTCAACTCCCAGACAAAGAGAGGAACAGTAGAAGGGCTCATCAAAGCTATCATCGAAGCTGGAAAGGAATTATGAGCGTTCAGCAAGAGATAAATATCGGACTGGATAAAATGCACGGTGTGCATGAATAAATTGAGCAACAGACCAATGTGAAGTCACATCTTGGCATTTACAAACAAGGGGATGAGCACTTCAAGTCGGGCTTATACCACAGATTTATAGACTTTCCTTGTCATGCGATATTTCCCGTCCAACTTCTGATGTGCTGTTGACGGCCTTGCCAGACTAACCATGAAATTTTGAATCAGTATCAAAAGGGCATTCAAGATCAACTATCAGCAAAACCCCAGTGATTGAAGAACTTTTTAGCAAAATTCCAGAATGCCGTGTTTACATTGGACATGGCGAATGGAAGACATGCAATTCTGATAGGCGTCAATCATCCATTTTCAAACGCAATCTGTACGCGATTGCAAGGAAGCTTCATAAAATGACTTCACAGATATCATAGTGGGTATGAGCTAAGTAGCTTTTCGATACTGGGAATATAAGTCTGATCTTATTCAATGAGCGTTATAAGTTATGAACTAATGGAGCAACCAAAGATAAAACAATGCATAGCGGGTAATATCCAGCCATTTCTCTAAATCAAATGCATCAAACGCCAAGTTCTGTTTTTCTTTCCTTTTTGATGTTTTCCAGGCTGCGCTATGATAATACGGTCCAATGACAAAGACAAAAAAAGGAAAATCGTACACGGTTATCTTGAAAGGTATCTATTGCACTACCCTTCACTCGGCTCCCGATGAGCTCAGACGCGTGCTGCTGAAGGTGATGGTGTTCCAGATGGGGGTGCTCCAGATGGAGGTGTGCCAGATGGAGGTGTGCCAGAAGGAGCAGCCAAAGCTCCGTTGGTTGGCATGGCGGCTCCTGATGGTGGTGGACCCGTTGGGGTACCGGAGGGCATTCCTGATGGAGCTGCTCCCGTTGGTTTGGCTCCTGATGGCATAGCAGAGGTTGCTGCACGAGCTTTAAGGCTGGATGGAACACCGGTTGGAGCGCTTCCAGATGGTGGAGTTCCAGAGGGAGGGGTTCCAGATGGTGCTCCGGAGGCACCAGCAAGAGCTCCGTTAGTTGGCATGGCTCCCGAAGGAGGAGTACCGGATGGTGGTGTGCCAGAAGGCTTTGGGCCTGATGGGACACCTGAGGATGCAGCACGAGCCTTAACACTTGGTGGAGCACCGGTTGGGGCGCTTCCAGATGGTGGAGTTCCAGATGGAGGAGTGCCAGATGGTGGTGTACCAGAAGGCTTTGGGCCTGATGGGACACCTGAGGATGCAGCACGAGCCTTAACACTTGGTGGAGCACCGGTTGGGGCGCTTCCAGATGGAGGAGTTCCAGACGGAGGAGTGCCAGATGGAGGAGTGCCAGATGGCGGTGTACCAGAAGGCTTTGGGCCTGATGGGACACCTGAGGATGCAGCACGAGCCTTAACACTTGGTGGAGCACCGGTTGGGGCGCTTCCAGATGGAGGAGA